>JAPZDZ010000007.1:18447300-18459349 GCA_029783805.1 Acanthurus tennentii | reverse complement strand
CCTTCCTCATCTGATCTCTATGTATGCATGTATTAAGCTGCTCTAACAACTTAAAATAAAGACATTTATTTGCTATTTCTCCTGACACTGGGTGTCACCATGGGTGTCGTTGTGGATATAGCTGTCAGAACCTAACTTTAGCTCTGCCTAGAAAGTGGTACTAAATCTGGCTTCCAGGAACCGAGCACTGCTCTTAGATCTGCATACATGAGCAGTCCTCATTAACAGCCTTCACTGCTTTCACCATCATTTTTTAAAGCCGCTGTGAAAAAAAAGAAGCTGAGATTATAAGTGCTTGGATTAGACCTTAATTACTGTAAATAATTGCTGCAAATCCCTTCATTGTTGCTTGCTGACACTGTCCAACCTTGAATTCCAGACAGTTCTAGATGTTCACACAAACATTTTTTCATGCTGTTCACTAAAACGATCCTGCATACACACACACATGCACACACACAGTCGTTGCATCGCATGCGTACGCATCATGGTGCGTTGACTTCACCTTTGTGTCGCGTCTACCGATTGACCACTCCACCACAGTGGTATTTAATAACAAGCAGATCAATAACTCCTGTCATTCTTCATTAATAATGCCTTCCCAGTATTTAGACCAAGCCCTTTCACTAAATGTGGCCAATTCAGTTCTGCAAATAATTGCAGAAACTATAAGCTGTGTACAAAGCAAAACAAAGGCAAAAATGATCCAGGAGTGGTGCTTTTACTCTGAGATACAAATACAACACATCATGAATTTCTCTCTAAAATGCTTAGAAACAGAGTGAATATGCTGATGGAGCAGGAAGAAATCTGCCTCTGTCACTCCTATCGTGTGCCACAGTGTCTCAAATATGCAAAGAGATACGTCTGCCTCGGTCTAAACAACTGTGTGTGTGTGTGTGTGTTGGTGTGTGTAGGGGGGCTAATTCCCACTTGTATCTCCCTTACTATAAAACCACTGTAAGCAATATCCAAACTGCTCTTTGTTGGTGCTCTGTTAATTGAATCTGTATCAAGTAATTGAGTCAGCGAAGCAACCTGTTGTCTGCAGGCTGTGGCAGACTCCATGCTGGGTCAGCATGTATGATGAGCCATTCGAGGCATTTCTTTTGTTTCCTTTTGTTAGAGCTGCATAAGTTATTTTATTGTCAGAATACCCCAGAATACACCAAACTCATCTCCACTGAGACCTCGTAGTTTCACTTTATTTGCTCAAATTAAATTCTGGTTTCAGATTTGGTCACTTTTCCACCCACAGGAAATCACCAATCAATACTTCAGGCCTGCCTCCAGCAGTGAGTGAACAATCTCAAGCACCCAAGCTGCAACTTCATTTTCTGTTTAATTTTCTCAGTATAAAACCATCACAGACTGGTCTTGTGGATAAACCTGAGCTTGTTGTGTGCAACGTGGTGTTTTGTAACACCCTGTTTTACTAACTTGCCTACATGTGAAGTTTTCCAGTGTACCTTTTAATTTTTAATGGGCGCTAAGTCTGTTAGTTCTTCCTTTCTGTGAAATATGACATTCCTCTGAGACAGCAATTATCAGCAGCATAAAATGGTCCTTAAATGACAATATTATCATTATCACATTTATTATTTATTATCACATGTATTATTTTTGGGAAGATATATTATCCAACAAAAGCATTTATTGAAACGGGTTGATGTGTAAATGCTTTGAAAGCAAGTTCAGATGTGTATTCTCTTTGGAGAGGTCTTTGCCTTTATTTGAGTTTAAATTAAGATCAGTTTAGACTTTAGAGTCAGATGCATGGTACTGAACCACTCTCACATGAACATTATGGCACTGACGCATTGACGGGAGCTGTTTGTAATTGATATTTAACTGCTTGATGTACTGACTGATGAGTGACAATCATTAGGTAACATATAGAGTAAAGTAGGACTGACTATAAAGTAATGAACTAACGGACTCATGTTTTGCCGATTTGATCCAAAGCAGGCCGACCAATGACAAGACAAGGTGGGTCACCTGCGCTGCAACACACACACACACTGCAGTAGATTGCTGCATGGTGAGTGTCTTTGTCCATGCAATCCTGTTATACTGTCATCTACAAGCTGTTATTGTGTGCTAGTTGACAGGCACCAAGGCAGGTCCCGTATTTAAGGCTAAATTTGTTAAAAATTGCACTTGACATGTTTTTTCATTATGAGTAATATTGTCAAAAATGTTTTCAGCAGCAATATGTGAAAAACATGAGGCTCTTTACTGCACAGGGGACCAGTGTTCCCTGTATGCTGGTGTGGTGACCTGTGACTAATATCACACAGACCAAATAATTACAGATGAATCATCCTCAGTTGCCGCTGTAGTTTTGCTTCCAGAAAGAACATTTTCATCTATGTTTTAAAGTGAAATGATAGCTGAAGCATTTAGCGTAGTTTAGGGTTCAGTGAATAAACGCTCCTGGGAATATTCCAGCTGAGAGATGTACGGTTATAATGGGCTGTGTACATTAGCAAGGTTATGTTTTTGTTTTGAGTACAGTGTTTATTGACTGTTGTGAGAGGCTGTTATGGAGGGAATACTTTTATGTATCACCTGCATGGAGTTTTATTTATTTTTGCATAACTGCACTAACTACCTGCATAGCACTTTGTGTTACTGTGCTGCTGCTGCAGAGTGTTGGGACTTTACTGCCTCGCTCAAAGCAACTTGGGTGGCACTTTGTCACAAAACATGACATTTACTGAACTGTAATATTTTTTTTTAAGCTGTGAAGTGTTATTTACTGCTCAGTGAGAGCTGCAATGCCATATGATGGATGAATGCTTTGAAACAGGCCACACATCAGTCTTCACAAATTTAAACCAATGGAAGTGCCAAAAAATGCAGTTCTTTGATTGTCCACTTGAGGCTGGTTTTTAAAAGCCAGTGAAGAAAATTATAAAACTTGTATTGGGTTCTATACATTTTGTTCTCTAATTTGGCTCCTGTTGGGGTTTGGCTGTTGGGATTTATCACAAAGAGGATACCTAATTCCATAAAACAAATACAGCAAAATCAGCCATGATAAATTAATAGCATATCACAGTTCTAACTAAACAATAGGACAGTATAGAAAAGCTCAGCCACAGTCCTTCCACAAAATAGATGTTTGATTTTTACATGTTTTTATTGAATTCCTCAGCTTCAGTCTGTAAGAATCAGCAATCCTCCCGGTCCATTTAAACCCTGAGCCATTTCTGAATGCAGAGACAACATTTTCATACAATCAGATAAGCTGAAAGAAAGAGGAGAAACCTTTAAAATGTCTGTAAAAAAGAATCAATACTCATGATTCAAAGCCTTATCTCTGCTGTCACTTTGTCTTTGGTGCTCTGTGTTTTCTTTTTTATTGTACTGTGATAAGTTCTATAAGCTGGTTAGTGTGCTGTGATAGGTGTCTTTGCAGAGGCTTTATTGCACTCTGCTAACACCTTTCTCTTTTACATCTTATTGTGCTGTAATAGGGGCCATATGTTTGTCTGGGTGCACACAATGCAGTGTTTGGACGAAGTTGACCCCAATTAGTCTGACCTGTACAAAGGAAGAAGACCTGGAGGAAAAAAAACCTACTTATGGTTTTCTCCAGGCACAGCTTTAAATTTTGAGCAGCACCGCAGTATGTTTGCCTAATTAGTTGAAGAAATGTGGTTTTGTGTACAAATCTAAGGAGCTGGTCTGAAAGTCAAGGTCCTGGGAGAGGCACAGCAAATGCAACAAAGTAATAGAGTGGTGCGTTTGCTTTTATAACAAGTGACCTTAAAACTCATTTATTCTCTTGTTTACCAAATGTTAAAATGTTTGCTTTGTGTTTTATTTGAAAATATACAAAATTTCAGAGGGTACTCAGCTTCAACTCGTTACTATTTATTCACCACATCACTGCTTATCATATCTGTAGCAGTTTGCAGTGCACAAAATAACAACTTAAAAAGGATACTGTCTGCATCAAAGAAATCTCCGTCTACTTTTTGGTTCATGACTAATGTACAATGCAAAAAATTTGTAAAACTTGATTTTTCATATTATATTAAGGCTGAGAGTTATGTGTAATTAAAGGTGAGGCTGCTTTGAGTGACAGCAGCCTCTAGCCGTCTGCTAAGTGTCACACAGATATTGATAGCAATGCAGCTCTCTTGTCCAAAAGTGGTCACTTCTGGCTCCAAAAGAACCAAGTTGGCAACAGCAAGCATGCCAGACTCGAAGCTTCAAACCAGTAGTTCACAAACCAATGGGAGACTTCATGGTCGCTCTGTTTACTTATTAATTTACAATCCATCTAATCAGCCAAATGCTTGTGTTGCAGAGTTTTGCAGAGAACACCATGAATGAGCTACTGGGCTGGTACGGCTATGACAAGGTGGAGCTGAGAGACTCTGACAACCTGGAGATAGGAGAGACGCCACAGCACATCTCTGTCCTCAAAGGTATGGGACTATAGCACGCTATACACAGTTTTTGTATTTTTAATTTAAAAATGTATGCGTTCTGAGACCGACTTGCCCAGCAGGCAACATATCTATATGTGTCACCATGAGATCATGTGCTGCATAAAAAGAAAATGAGCCTCGTGGAAATATCAAGTGTTCATGAATGGATCATGAAACATGGCAAATGCAGCATGTCGAACACAACTGTGACAACTCTTTGTAATTGTATTCCAGGCCGCAAATACGTAACTCCTGAAACAGCCTCTATGAGTAATGGGGCTCTGCTTTAACAAACTATTTTATGCCAAAGGTTTAAAAGTTTAGGTTATGACTCTCGAGAGGTTCTTAAATTTTTCTAAAGTGGGCAGGGCTCAGTCACTAAACTGGGACGACATGTATTTTCAAGCTCCAGTTGGAGTTTAACAACATTTGAATCAGGATGTGACAACAGATGGACTGTTTCTTTATATTACCATCAATCCGTATGTGAAGACACTTCAACCCCCACACAGCTCTACCAAAGCAGATGAGCTTTTTTTGAGGCAAAAAATTTATAACTAAGAAAGTTTTCTAAATTTTAAACCTGCCTCTGATTGATTTTATGGTAACAACCTTGCAAACACAACACTGACTGACTGACATTCGTCTTACAAGGTCGATATGGTGAACTTGTTTATTAGTGTTCTTAAGCTGGTGTGTTTTTGTCCGTATGACATGATATTCAGTCTCCCTCTGTTTAATATCCTTTTAGCTCTGTTTTGTTCTCCACCATCTCCTGAGCGAAATGTAAATCACCGGCTGCAAAATGCTCACTAGCTAGTTGCTAACATTGCCTCTTTGCATACGGGGCTCAGCAGGTATCATTTAGTCAGTTTATTTTTTTTTTTTGAAAACAGTCTTCTGCTGCAGTGAGAAAAAGGCTGATGAGAGCTGTGAGAGTGAACTGTGTTAAAAAAAAATTGTGGGCTAGTGAACTAAAACAAAAAGCTGTAAGCTGGAAATATTCTTGGTAGAGCTCAGGGAGCTGCAGGGTTGGATAAAAATTTCAAGTTTGACACCGTAGTTGACTCCTTTCATATTACAATTGTCAATTTAATTAATTGCTAGCATAAAAAATATTGATAAGTACAGCTTTAACCTTATCGCTTATTAGTCGCTGATATGTTGGTGGTTCTAAATATAAACTTTTTCAAGTCCACCTTACAAATCAGACATACTTCATCATGCTCAGTAACATTTTATTTTGCTCAATTTCCCTTGTCTAGAAAACTTGTTGCCAAAAATCCCACCTTCATCAGAGAGCGGCGAAGGCTCTCCGGATCGAGCCAACAGCTCTCAGTCTTTGCCAGCCTCTAGGAACGGAGTCACAGAGTCCTCCACCACACCGTCCACCTCCACGCCCAGCACAAAGGAACATGGCAACCTGCCCATCATAGTCCCCATGATCCCCCCGCCACTGATCAAGCCCCCTGCAGGTAGGGAGCATGACATTTTTTGGAAAGACGATTGAAAGTAGTTAAACTTCTACAAGTTCTTGTTTGTCAAGAAAACTCTTAAATAAGAGGACTTCCAGCAGATACCAAATATACTAAAATGTACTCAAATTACCTAAAAGTCGAGCTCATGAGCCAGTGTATTGTCTTAGCAAGTTTCAACTGTTTCAACCCTAACCCTCAGACTGATTCTTGGCGAAATTTCCTTAGTCAAAAGAGGAGAGAGAAGTCCAGGTCCTGCTCTCATCCTCCTTCTTGTGCAGTGCCGAAGAGGAAACTTTAACAGGTTTTAGTTAAAACAGTGGGGTTAAGTTGAGATTGGATCTGCCTCTGAAACAGTAACACATTATCGAGGTGTGGATCCTGTGTCTGTTATCAGGGCTCTTGACTTGCTATGCTTACCCATTTCTGTGTTTTTAACAAGGTAACATTTTAAATTTCCAGAAAGATCAAGGTCATATTCAGCCCATCACAGATTGTTGATGTATCACACACACACACAGGATCATGTATTGCAGTTAAAACACCCAACTAGAAGACCTGGCATAGATTTCATCCACAGCTGTTATTCAGACAGATAACATTGTACTGAAAGTAAACACCTACTTGCTGATTCTCCAGCACTTAGCAGGAAAGTAAATGTTTATGCAACGTGAAAACTTTCTGTCTTTGCAATGGCCTGAAAGCCTCTAAATCAGGCAGGGACAGGAGACTAATGAGCTAGCTACCTGCTGTACACCTTGTTTTCCTCCACCTGCCCAAGTGTCAATATAACCCCATCAACTCTCTGAGGAAATGTCCGCATTCCTTGGCCAGACAGAGGGCTTCATTATCCCTTACGTCTGCTGTGGCACAGGAGGTTGGTACGCCCCGGTGGAGGGAGCGAGCCGCCTTGGCATCGCCCAAGAGGAGTCCCCGCTGGCCCTTCCTAGGCGGGGAAACAGATGGTGTGGTCCCACTTAAAGCCCAGCACCAACCCACCACCCAGCCCACACCCCCTTCAACTCGCCCACCACCCCAACCCCCACCTCCCACCCCCACACACATATGCTGAATTATTCATGTGCCCCGCAAAATCCGACAGAGGACCTTTTGAGGTGCAGGTACGGTGGATGATGGTGGCATTTAGTATGGAGGCTGCATAATTACTGTCGATTTTTTTTCCCCCCCTTCATGCAGATGTGAGTGTTTTGAGATGGGCTTGTTTCGAGGTGCCAGGATGTGGGAAGGCAAAAACAACTCCATCTCAAGATGTCTCTTTGTATGAAAATGTGTCGACATTGTGAAAGATGTTGTGATTTCATGTTGGCCTACGATCCTGTTTATTACGCTGAGGTGCATACATTATTCCAAGCGATGCACAAACCCTGATCCACCCACCCAGTCAGCTTAGCAAAGAGACTATAGGAATGAGCAAAAGAGGAGAGGAAAGGCATAAAATATGCATGTTGAGTTCACTGTGCTATCTTTAGGGCCCCAGGGAGTTATTCCCTTAATTGTGAGTTAGTTTGTACTTAAAATCTGATGGCCCTGTAGATCCATTAAGCTCAACAAGAGGTGAAAAGCCTGGCCAGCGTGTGATAAGGAGGTGAGCGGGGGTGAAAGACTAATGGGCCTGCGTTTTTTCGCCCTCACACCCGCGTAGTCATAATGTGATAATTGGGAGATACTGGAGGGAATCTCGGAGGATCTCTCTCATTGCAACAGCGATGGCACTAAAAGCCCGCAGCTCATCATGGGCAGTCACAGTTTGCCACAGTAGAGGCATTTCACTGTCACAGAGGGTCCGTTAAAATAATTTGCTGCCCACACTGATGTGCTGAGGTCAACTGTAGAATTACTCAGAAATTTGTTAGGGCTAACCATAAATCATAAGAGACAGAGGAGATCTGGGTGTTGCCGTTTTAACCTGTAAAGCCACAATTATTCAGTGGAATGCTTTCTCTTTGTCTTTGTAAGGAGAAAACTAAGACCACCCTCCCACACAGGCCATGAATTTCACAAATAAATCTGAACACTTGCATATATCAACTTTAAATAGCAGAATACTTAAAAATGCCCGCACACACATATGAATATACACCCACAAACAGAAATGCCCAAGCCTACTGTAATAGCCTTTTCATTTTAGCTGCATTTTGTGTCATTTATACTTCTATTTTAATTATTCTACTATTAGTATTTAGATATAGGAGGTTCTTAAAGTAAAGCATATCATTACTTTGTTACCAGTTTATTTGTCGCAACTGTGTCCATTTATTGTTTACTTACTTAAGCAGTTAACACGGCGACTGTCTGTAATCACCTTTCTGTTCCTTGTATCATCATATCCCATAGCTCTAATGTGAACTCCATCATACGTCCAGTCTTAATGTAGACAGTCTGTCTTCGTGGGTCACTGGAAAAAGCTGTATTTGGAAAGAAAAAAAAACTTTAAAAAAAAAGAAAACAGAGTTAAATTGTGGTCTTACATAAATATTAGTGTTTGTGTGTTCAGTGAGTGGATGGATAGGTGGGGCTCTTTTCAGATCAGGCCAGTACACAGTCGTATAACTAGTCAGGGAAAAGTGGTCTTAAAAATCAAACAAGTTTTAGATGTACTGTTCTGTGAAAGACACTCACCTGTCTGACATATATGCTTTTTTACAAAAACTGTGAGAATAATTAAAATATTCTCAGTGACCCTGTTGTAGTAAAGACATTTAAGCAGTATGAACATCAGCATAGAGACCACGGTCTGTGACAGACGGAACCTCCTGTGTGAATACTCAGCATCATCAGAGTACATCCTTGTGTCCACTTCAGGGTCTCTAATACCCACAGAGCACAGCAGCAAATAGGCGTCCTCCCATGTCCCTGGCTCATCCGGTTCTGCTGCATTTACCCATGGCAGGGCTTCATTATAAATCCTACTGTGGTTTTGTGGCTTGAATCCTGAGTGGATTTAACCAGCCCAGCAGCTGGGCTAAATCAGCAGGGCTGCCTCTCTGTGCTTGTGTTTAATGCATCCAGTCATCGCATGCTTGTTGATATTCTCTGCCCTGGATTTACAGTTAAAATATAATAGGTTCCACTCCTTTTTAAGCATATTTTGTAATCAGAATCAGACTTACTTTGATCGAGCAGCTTAGGACATGAACCACAAGGTCAATATTGGTTATAATGTAAAACCTTTTGCGTGTTAAATAACAGTTCCAGTCTTTTCCAGCTGTTAATGATTATTTGAAACTATACTAAAGCAAACAGGAATATTTTGTCAAAAGGCTTTTATGTAAGCCTTGTAACATGAGCCTCGACTTTTAAAATATTTGAAACAAACCTTTTATGGCACCTGGCCCAGAATGTCCAGAAAAATAGCCTGTTCTTTGGAAAGAGTTTATGTAGGATGGAGCAGTTGTTTGAAATCATTCAGTTATTACACACTGAACTTAAACTCCATCCTAATTCACTACCACTTCTGTTTTTTTTTCTATCTAGATGAAGATGCATCTAATGTGCAGATCATGTGCGCCTGGTGCCAGAAGGTCGGCGTCAAACGCTATTCTTTGAGCATGGGGAGCGAGCTGAAGAGCTTCTGCAGTGAGAAATGCTTCGCCGCCTGCCGCAGAGCCTATTTTAAGAGGAACAAGGTAAAATCCGTCATTATCATTACCTGGACACTTTAATAGGCTCTAACATCTTTTTGCAGATACAGTGTGTCACAAATCTCCTGGCAACTACATGTGATCATCATCAGTGAGCCCTTGAGGAATATAAAATATAAAGCTATTACATAAAGCATGAAAATAATCAAATATTAATATATTTATATACACTTGTAAGTGTACAATTTACTGCTGCCATGAGCAATGACTGAGAATAGTATAAAGTGAACATAACAGACTGTAGTGTTGATTGGCTGAAAAGGCTCTAGCATTTAAAGCAACAGTTTGACAGTTTAAGAAATGTACTTATTGCTTCATTTCCAGAGTTAAATAACAAGTTTGGTACTGATCTCCTGTCTGTGTGTGAAGCAGGCGGCTTGAGTCGGAAGCATAGTAGCCTAGGTTAGCATTAGCATAAAAATTGGTCTTGGGAACAGCTCACTGAACTATTTCCAAGGTTTACAATAACTGACAATTTGTTGTTTTTCAGGAAGTTAGCAACCATTTCATAAACTGTGTTATTCCACCCTAACAACAGTCCTTTTCATTTTGCTATTTTAGTGTAGAAACTGTCTCCTGTCTTCAGTTATATCAGCCAGCCTTCTTCCTTTAATCAATCTTATCTTATTAATATAATTAATCTTAATTTTTTGGAGGACAAAAAATATTGCTTTGTTAACTCATGTTTACAAAATTTCATGATACCATGATACATTTTGTACACAGCTATAGCTAAGTCTAATCTGTAGCTCTGTGATAAGCAGTCTATACTTAAGCTTTAGCTTGGGTGGTCATCTTAGTTAATTTATTGGAGAAAAACAAGCTGTTTTTGTAATTGATACACACCCTACCCACATATTTTGGGAAAAGGACCAATTACAATGTTAACAGACAGCTACTAGCTGCCTGTAAAGCTGCCCATCCTCACTAATGTATCAACAATATTCTTTAAAGACTAAACACCAGTTAACATGCAAATATGGTGTATTAGCTAAGATGCTAATATTTGTTACACAACAAAGTAGTCATTTTGTTTTACAGTGTTCATTTTTTTGTGTAAAGTAAAAAAAAAAAATAGATTTGATTAGTTGGATAGTAAAGTTCAATAGCACAATTACTGTATTTGTATTATTGCCAAAAGCGAAGGCCTCTAATATGGCTCCCAGAAAATGTTACATCATCATAAACACGTTGTATTTTCTGCATCAGTCAAAGTTGAATGAAGTTTTTATGACATTTTGAAAGTCTTTGTAAGTTGTAGCGCTATCATTTGTAGCTTATGCAATTATTACCCTTTATTCAAGCCATCAAAAATTCATTTTAACATTCCAAAAAAGGAAAAAAAAAGTTCATTTTTTCAAATAGTTTTTCAAAATGTCAACTCTTACCCCCTCATTGCCTATTTTATTGTCTTGAATACCAAATACATAATACAACTACATTATGCATTAAACCAGAAGCCATTAAGAATAAATCATGGATTCTTCCACAAAAACACCTTCAGGCAATCAACTCCAAAATGATTTGGCCAGTGTAGTGCATAAAACACAAGACAGGCGACATCAAAGTTGTTATTGTGTTCTCATTTTCCCCTTGATGACTGTAGTTAAACAATCTCCTTTCTCTCTTGTACCAAAGCTGGGATATGTAAGGAATTACACTGTGAGTATGATGTGTTTTACTCTCCTGCTTGTCTGTCCTGAAGTCAGTTATTCATCTAAACATAATCACTTTTTCAAGCACGGCACTGGAGCAGGAACAAGATAGGGGTGCACTTAGAGTATGTCTGTTCATTTCAGTTAGTGATATCCAATTTCCTTTGTTTTCTGACACTTTTTCCCAAAGCATGAGAATCAAGCTGAGCCTTGCGTTTACTGTACTGTTGCTCATACTATGTGTTTTTCATTTTCTACCTTAACATTTGCTTTTATAGTAAGTTTGTAGTTTTCATTGTAGTTGATGTTGAAATGGTGACAAATGATCTGTCTGGTCCTGGTGATGACAAGGAGGGTGTGACATGCTGAAACCTCACGGGAGAGTGTGTGACAGTTGCAAGAGCTATGAAGCCTCATATCAGATCAAAAACGCAGCTTTTGAACTGGTTTTATTTTGATCTGTGAGATCCAGAGGAGGTCAGAAAAAAAGTAAATACAGGTCTGTGCCATTTGACACACAACAAAGCTGACAAGGCAGCCCCATATCAACCAGAGATCACTCAGGAAGGATGTAAACACGACATCAAATGTAAAGCTTATAAAAAAAGTCTCAACCATTAATCAATTGGCCTTGTGTACCAGTAAACAGAAATTAAAGGCATTGTATATAAAGTTTATATGTAAAGATAAGAAGAGTTATTTAGAAGTATAGTTTATTGAATGTAATTATAAAAAGAATCCTTTACATTAAATTTGTTGTTTGCTTGGTTCAGTTAGGGAACAATGTGTAAGCCTGTGACCTGAGATAGAAG
>JAPZDZ010000007.1:18425361-18436447 GCA_029783805.1 Acanthurus tennentii | reverse complement strand
AAATATAAGATGCATATTGATGTGCTTTAGAGATGTCGTTAGCAGAATTTGTTACATTTGAACAGACTAGCTGTTTTGCTATTTCCAATGTTGATGCTAAAATAGGCTAATTAGCTGCAGGTTGTCGCTTCATTGTTAGCATGCAGGTGTGTAAGTGGTATTAATCTTCTCATCCAACTCTCAAAAATGTGAACATCTATATTCCCATAAATATGTCCAACAATTGCTTTAAACACAAAATGTCCAAGCAGCCACATTTCAGCAGACATTTTCTCTCTGCTGCAGCGACATCAAGCACAATCCACCAGGTCTGTCTCATCATTCTTACAGCTGCAGCTATTTTACTCACGGTGCATGCAAGAATGTGTGCTGTGAAATATAGTGCAATTTGAGGTTCACCTGGCCAAGTGAGAATGGCCTTTGTATGTCACATCTATAATGACTGATGGCGATGGCTGGCTATGATGGGACAGGCCACACAGAGAGTGAAGTTCTGGTCTATGGCATAAAATCTTCCTCCTCCATCCAAGTTTTAATGAAGAAGTCCAATGCAGAGTGTAGCCAATAGACAGTGAACTGAGAAAGGAATCAGATATAAGCCAGATATGTTTCCCCTTTTTAACCAGGTAATTAAAAACATCACGATAGGTATTTCAATAAATACGGTCACTGTAAGCAGATATTTTGGCTAATCAAAGTAACACGCCCACGTGTTGCAGATGGTCTGTTAAGCTCTGCCAAAGTTTAATTTTCTTGTGTAAACTTTAGCGGAAGCTTTATTCTGTTTTCTTTCTGCAGTGGACCAGGTGCTTTATGATGGCAGTCTCTTGCTACATAATCTAGTTTTTGGACTGAATCCATAATGCAAGGAGCACAGTGTTCCTGTTTGCCTTCCTCACACCACTGATGGACTAGAATTGTCAAGAGTGGCTGCTTTGCTGCAGATTGTTTGGAGTAAAGGACGACTTTAAAAACCAAGCGATTGGCTCGCTTCAAGCACCTGGTTCATTTTCATGGGTTTAATCCTTGTGTTTTGCACTATGTGATTATACCAGCAATCTGAGAAGTGTCAAAAGCATCATGTATCGACCTTAACAGGGGGGATATACAAGCCTGTCCCTTTATGCACTTTTGCTGATTAACCCTCTTCATTCTTCAAAATCTCTCCTTTCTACATATAAATCCACTTCAGGCACTACAGCCTCTTATGAAACCTTACAATCTCTGCAACGCCTGAAACCCTCCAGCCTCTTAACCCTCTGCAGCCTCCTCCGCTTCTTCTTCTCCTTCATCAAACAAATCCTCAGCTTTATTTAACATCTGCAACCTCTTCCTCTTCATCTCTGTTTGAAACTTTCTCATCCTCCTCTGTAATACTCCTCATTCAATCCCTTAACCCCTAAGAAGGAAGAATAACCACTCCTAACTTGTTAATGTAAACTAATAACACACTGAAAGAAGCTTTTGCCTGATATTGGTATTCTTAAATGTTGCTGGCCTCTTCAGTGGGTCAGAGGACGAAGGGAGGAAGAAAACGAAGACTGCTGAGGTGATTTCACTTGTTTGGAATCACGATAATTGTTGTATTGCAAACAGTTAAACTGCACCGCCAGAACTGGTTCGTTGGCCACGATGGAAATAAATGACCATAATTACATTCAACTGCAAACATCTGTGTACAGATTGGGAAGAGAGAGAGGGAGAAAAAGCACAACTCCATTAGCGTAATGCGCAGTGAAATTTCAGTCACAGTGCAGAAAGTCGTTAAGTGCTCTCCATCTGTCTTTCTGAGTCGAGGAAAATTTCAGCACATTTATTATTTAGAATATCCTGTGCCTACCATTATCAAGCTCAACTTGCGAGAGCACCTTTTTGACTTTTACACAGTCATGGCTCATTGAATTAGCCAGGACTAAATGGGTAGTTAAAACGTGTAGAATTCAAGGGACTGACATCTGAGCACCAGCGGCGTACTTTAAGCATAGCAGTTGCTACGTCGTGCAGTCTCTGATCTGTTTTGAATTTGGTTCCTTGTGTTCTCAAGCTGCCTACTCTGAGCTCTATTCATGTGTTCCTTTTTAAAAAAAATTCCTCCTAAATTGAATTTGGGCACATTGCTCCTTCTGAGCTCTACATAATGACTATGAACTTAATTTTAATGTAGAACTGAAGTAAGTGTTTTAAAACTTCTGTCCTTTGGAGAGATGCTTCTGCTCGATTCGGTCCACCTTGCGCTGAATAGTTTGATGTAAGACTGTTGATGTAAAACTGATCCATACAAAGAACCTGATGTTTTACAAGTGTAGCAGCTGCAGGACAGCATGCTATGTGTTCTTTTGAAATCCTGGCCAGTGCTACTGTGCATCTGCCCAAACAGTCCATGTGAGTCCACTGTCTCTCAGCTGCCAGACAAGATCTTGCCAAATTAACCAATGTTGCTATGCAGAGTGCAAAAGGAGTTTATCCACCTTCCGGTTCGCATCTCTCAACATATTAACATTCAGCTGGGGGGCTTAAGGGTCTGTGTGATGGATGGATGTCGTTGAGGGGTCTGACAACTGATTAATGCCTTAATTATCTCCAGCGAGGACCTGCCACTCCTCCCAGAGCTGACAGAGTGAGCTGTGTGTGGCCTGATGAGTAACGCCGTGTTCAGGGCTCGCCCACTGCTATCTGCTCTACCAGGGACACATTCATTTTCTTCCCAGAGAAAAATTTGCACTTTTTGTGCTGAAAAGGTGTACAGCAGCGATGAAACTGTGGAGCAAGGTGTTTTGGTATCTCTGCCACTGTAGTGAGCCAGAGATACAACTTTTCAATTCAGCCTTTTCGTGTGCGGATCCAGTCCTTGTTTGCTGTCTGCACTGAGAAACTATCCTGTATAAACGCACAATATACAGAGAGAAATGCAGTTGTCTTAGCTAATCTTAAAAGCAGTTACTGGCTTGGACCACACTTTGCAACTCCTAAACAGTTGACGTAAAGGCTACAGTAATACACTGACAGCAACAATTATATTGTTAGGTGCTCACGTCATCTTGTCCAGACCTTTCATTTATATGTTGTATGGGCACAAATATACAATAATACGCAATAATTCAGGCTCTTTACCATCTACCATGCACTTCTCTGACACAGTCTGTGTATACTCTTTGAATAGAGAAAAATGCTGTGTGTCTGTTCTCAGTTGTTGCAATCAAAGAAAGCTCTCTCAGCAGTCATACTACAGAAACATGGCAGCCATGACTCTAATGCATTTTGTTCTTTTGAGACTACAGTAAGTGATTGAATAAATTTGCTATTTTAAAATTGCAAGGCGCTTTAAAATTTGTTTTATACTTGAGAAACATGAGAAAATAACAAACAACATTGTCAGTACCATTACAGATTTTAGCCACACTCTCATTTTTTGTGAACTTCGGAGCTTTGATCACAAAACAAAAATAATTCTACATTTAGCTTTTGCATCAATCACCTAGTTTAAACCTGACAGATTTGAAGTAAATCATTACACCAGTCAAAATGTCTTTTCAGAACATTACAGATCTCAGTCCTACTAATCTTTTTCAGCTCAAAGCCTTAAAGAAAAATTGGGTGTCTCCTGAGGTCCCAAACCAAGAAAACTACAATATAAATCTACATTAAATCTACATTTACAAACTGCTGATACATAAGACAACAGACTGTGAATGTAAAATGTATGTGAAAATATTTCTTTACAAAAGTACATTAGAGCAGCAGTCGGTTTTAGTGCAATGTTTAGGTTTTCTCCACCTCCACCTTCACCACCAAGCTTGCTTAATGAAATTGCACTGAAAAATTAGTAGGAGTGAGGTCAAATAAATAAAGTGCATCACTGAAATAATCGAATATGCTGAGTGTGATGGTAATTTTATATGTGGTGTGCTGTTAAACACTGTTTTTTTAAAAGTTTCTTGTTTGCAAAGTAAAAATTCCTTTTAATGGCTCTGGTGCTAAATATGTCAAGTTTGGATATGTCTGTCCAATTTGTTCATTTTTAAGCTCTCATTAATGAAATCTCCCTTTGTAAAACACATTTAGACTTCCTATCAGCATTTTGAATAACTTTTGTAGAGCCAGGGTGTATAAACTCCTTCTTGTAGGAGAGAATCACAGAAGTCATAAACAGCATCTGAGCTGTACAGACCAACAAAGCACACATGAAAGCTCCTTTTCTATTTTAATTAGGAAAGTGTATTCACATATGGTAGTATTGTTATGATTTCTTTTCTGCCAGTGTGTGACTAAAAAAAAAAAAAAGGGTCTGTAATGGGAAATGATGATGAAGACACAAGCGCAAACAACCACCCACATTACATAAATCAAATATATACAGGCAAGTGCAGTTATACAAACTTCAAAGTTAAGTGTCTCCACTTGACAGATCTGTAATGTATTTAGAAACAGCTTCAGTTTCCTTAAAAAGAAGCTTTTTAAATGTGATTATCTCCAGATGGTTTTTGAGGCTGAGCTCCTGCTTACAAGGGTACTTTAAAGAAGATTGTGTTGTAATTCATCAAAAACAAATTAGAAGTCTTTTGTTTGCAAGATGACAGGTGCTGATGCAGTGTGTGTATTGTGTGTGTGTTTTTTTGCAGGTGTGTGACTGGTGCAAACATATTCGCCACACTAAGGAGTACCTGGACTTTGGTGCTGGTGAGCGGAGGCTGCAGTTCTGCAGTGCCAAATGTCTGAACCAATACAAGATGGACATTTTCTACAAGGAGACCCAGGCGGCGCTGCCTGGAGCACTGTGTAATGCAGGACATGGGGCTGGTGGGGAGGGTAAGCTGGAGTGCAGTGGAGGGGTACAGCTGCTCACTCCTGAATCCTGGGGAACTCCGTTATCGGACCTCCGACGTAAAGCTCCCTCACCAGGGGGGCCTTCTACCACCTCTGCTTTGGCCCCTTCCAGTTCTTCTGCCACCTCACCATCAGACAATGCTGCTGTCTGCTCGCCGTCCTCCTCCTCCTCAGCCAAGATACCCACACCCCGACCCCACGAGAGCCCCACACTTCCTCCTCCACCTGTTCCCACTTTGCATCCACCTGTCGGGGTTCCCTCTGGTAGCCCTCCCATGGTGATGACACCCCGTGGACCCATGCCCCTGCCTCTGTTCATGGAGCATCAAATGATGCAGCAGATACGTCCACCATTTCTTCGTCCCTCTGCTCACCCTGCAGGGCCCAATAGCCCTCTGTCAAACCCTATTATTCCTGGTATTGGTCCACCAGCTCCCCCTAGAACCATTGGTCCGGCATCAAGCCCCATGCACAGGCCCCTGCTATCTCCACATGTCCACCCCTCATCCAACCCCAACCCAGGCATGATGCCACCCCACCCTGGACTCCCCATGCCAGGTCTGTCTCCTTTCCCTCCAGTCAACATGATGCCCAATGGACGCATTCCTCTGCCCCCAATGATGAACTTTGGCATGCCATCCTTGGCCCCATTGGTACCCCCACCCACTCTCCTGGTCCCTTACCCTGTCATTGTTCCCCTCCCAGTCCCAATACCTATTCCAATCCCAATTCCCTTGAGCCCCAAAGCTTCTAGGGACCAGCCGGAGAGAAGTGGCTCTATCCGGACTGCTCCTGAGTCCTCTGAAGCTTCAGCTTCAGGCCCCCACTCTCCAAGTTCGTCTGGAGGTGACAGAGGTGAGCAGAAAGTGGAGCCAGGTGGTACAGAGCATCTCTCTCCTCTACGCTCAGAAGGAAGCAACACAACATTGGTGGACTTGACTGTGAAGGCAGAGGACAGTTCAGGCAACCTGTGTCTGACCAGTGGCCCTGGACTAATGGATGGAGTAATTGATCTAACTGTGGGCCAGAGGTCATGCCAACAGCAGGTAATTCAAAGGATGCTGCCTGGGGTTCAGGTCAAAGTAGAGGCAGAGACCGAATCAAGATCTCCACCAGCCACTGGACCAGGGAAGGAAGGGAAGGGTAGTCATGATGGGGGGACAGGGGTCCTCTCACAGGGCCTCCTCAGTGCTACAGAGCTAGAAGGGGCTACACTCCAAAGCACACTGGAATCATCAGGACCCCCTTCCAGCAACAGCAGCCCTTCTTGCAATGTCGATCCTCCAGTGAACCAGCAAAATCCATGTGTCGCCAACGTTACACCACCACCTTTACCCAGCACAGCACGAACCCAACCCCATTCCCTGTCCCAGCTCCAAACAACCCCTGCTGCCCCGTGTAATGTCATAGTTAATGGTACAGGATGGCATTCGCTTCTCACTTCTGCCTTTGAGTCCTGCCCTGAACGAAGAGGAGACAGCATTGCAGGAGAAGGAGAGGTAAAGGAGCAGCAAGCCAATGGTGAGCTGGAGCATGAGGCGCTGAAAGAGAACAATTGCTCAGTTGGAGACTGGGATCCGGGGAAGCGGGGCCCAGTGCAAGATGAGATAGCGGACACAGCGGAGGGTAAGCAAGACCCTGACTCCAACTTGGAGGAAGGTGAGCATGCCTATGCTCTGCCACTGCTGTCTGCCGGAGGCTGTGTGGTCATCCAGCCTGTGCCAAAGCCCGGCGCTGACAAGACGGCTATCTTGTCCTGCTCCATCAGTGCCCCTTTAACAGCAGCCGGGAGCCCCGAGCTGGAGCCGCCGCTGAAGAGGAGGTGTCTGCGAATCCGCAATCAAAACAAATGAGGTGGGTCCACCCCAGTGTGCTCCCACAAACACTTTTATCCAGTTGAACGCACTCTGTATTTATTATACATTTACACAGATTTATTCAGTGACATTTTGTAATTCACTGTAGGGTACTCATCAAATAATCAGTTGGTTTTGATGTTTCAAATGTCTTTCACTCCCCAGTGTATATTTCTAAACTGTTTAATATTATCTCTTTTACCACCAAGATGTTCTTTAACAAGTAGTTTACTGTTCATGTTTAGTCTTATTATGTTAAAATTGGGAAAAGCCTGGTAACAAGGTTATTTTATGTTTTGTTAATTGTGGTATTTTTGATATGACACTATAAGACTGTTAACATCCTTAGAATTTCACAATGTGATGCTTAATTCAAGGCCAGACGCAGTGTGCCCTCTCATAGACAGTATGGAAGAGGTCAGACCAGCATCAACTAAATTGTTATCCAAAAAGGAAGCGAGCGCATGTTCCTAAGCCTTAAGTGCTGTGTGATAGATGGTTTCCAGGTTTGAATGTCACCTGGAGGGGCACTTACGGTGACTTACTCTTAAAAGGGAAGGAGGGAATATGATATGAGACCCATTTTTTGAAAAAAAGGAAATGATGAAGAAGAAGATTCTTTATTGTAGCATGGAGTCATACTTAGTACCAAGTAGTGAAACTGCACTAAACTCATCCCATGAGAACATTGGGCATCCAGCCACTGTGCGGCGCCAGTTTTAGGCCTGTGCCAGGACATAAATGACATACCTAACATACTCAATTTGTATGGTGGAGTCAACCTTAGCAAGCACTGAAAGAACATGCAAACTCAACACAAAAAGGCAGGAACCTCTTTGCTGTGAGGTTAGAATACAAAAGACTGAACCACCAGGATGTGGCCTAGTTTCTCTTCCTGATTACACTGATATTAAAATTATTTATCACATTGAGAACATTTTAGATTCTCAGTATGCAATAATCAAATAAATCAATGTAAATGACAAAAAATAGATATCATGTACATTTGTTTGTTTGTTTTAAATTTTTATGGGCTTCTTTCTGGAGCATGTGTTTAGCCAACATGCACATTCCATCAAATTTACGCATATATTTCTTACATTGCTCTCTTTCTTCAGAAAGATTACTTGTTTCTTTTCTTTTACTAGCAGATCACCTCCTGTGCCTTCAGAATAGAAATGGGAAGTCTTTCATGACAAAGGGTTTATTCATCGCATTAATACAAATTTAATGATGCACTTCTCAAGTTGTTAATTAGATAAAAGTGTATTCACGAGCAATTGAAGGCCAATTCAAGTTGTGGTAACATGAGGCGAGCGCTCTGAATTAGAGTAATTAATAACAACAAAAGATGGAAATCAAGCCCCATGCACCTTCAGCACTGCTGAATGAATCATAGAAGTGATGGAGGAAATACATTCTAACCTTCAGATAGCTAAAGATATCCATTTTTTTAGGAATACAAAATTTGTTTTCTGTATCTTACCTTCCCCACTTGTCTGCATTCTCACAAGGCATTCATAATGAAATATCTAAAACATTATGTAAAATTTATGTCACCAGAGAAGCAGATGCTGAATATTTCATTCTTTATTTGCCCAGAAGTGTCCTCAAGCTGATACTAATTGCATGTACCAAAGAGAATAAACACCAAGTTAGGAAGCACTGCTTAAAATCTGCATTTTATTCTTTTGGAACCTTTGTTTGTAAAACCAAAACTGTTCTTATGTGGTTCTAGAATGAGCCTCATTGCTCTGACCTGAACACCCTCTATCCTCTTGCTTATCTTAAAATTTAAATTGAGGTTGCCTGCTTGACTTCATGCATTGACTTTGCAAAAAAGGGTGGTAGTGGTGGGGGGGGGTTTGGGGAGGGGGTTGCACTCCCTGTGACTCAGTCTGATCCTCCTCCCACTCTGTTTTACAGATGGACGCTCTGAGGACCACAGTGCCATCAACGACACTCACTTGTCCACCCCCACCTCCAAATCCCACCCCCCGACTGCAGCTCTGCACATGTGCACACATAAACATTTTCTCGTCCTCACTCATCGTCCAGTCTACCAGCACCACAAATCGCCTTCGACGACCGATGAGAGTCCAACCAAACATGTTGATGTGCATCATAGTGGAGTGGACAGGACCCCTCTTTTTGTCTGTGAGACAGACACTGATGGACTGAACTTCCACAGACTTGATGTCATGGCCAGCAGGAATCGCTTGGCTTTGAACTGCAGACAGTTTCCCTGCTTCTTTCCTCATTTAGAGACTCTCAGCCCACACTGGCTCTTACAGCCCATCCACCGTCCCCTATCAAAGCAAGTGCTCTCTGTATTGTCAGTTACTATGGAACGCACTACGGTGTCCTGTATTCAAAGCTGCTGCTGGGACATTAGTGAAGAGGGAGATTTTCCATCCTTAAGTGAGACGCTATGTTTCCCTCCGAACTGGTACCACAACACAGGTACAAAATCTGCTCGAGTAAGTGTTATTTTTTTCTCACACAACTTGTCACTGAGGTATAGATAGATTTCACATACACAAAGCTGGAGAGAAAAAGACAAATTTTTCTGTCCTACCTTTTTTGGCCTTTGCTTGAACACAACTAGCAAAAGTGTACTTGCCAGTCTTGCACCAAGTGTTGTGAATAACTGTGAGAGCAAAAAGAAGCACAAGCATGAATACAGTTAATGTAATATAACTGAAAGACAATTTAAAAAGGCATTTCGATCAGGTTAGAAAACAGTCCTTGGACATAAAATTGCTAATTGTGTTGAGAATTATTCTTACTTAATCAGCAAACTGGAGAATAAAATATTAACCTTCACCAGCAAAGTAATGGTGTGTGGGTGGAATCATGCAATCTCTGCCATTTTAACTGCAGCTTGAATTTGTTTGCTCTTATACTTCACTGAATCTAAAAAAATATATTGTTTCACAAGAATGAGACACAGATGTCATGATAATCATTCCTACCTTTAACAGCTCACACCCCGGGAATGCCGTCTGTATGCCTAAACATTAAATCATGCTTGTTTCAGTATTAGTGACCCCTGCTGTTTTTAAGGCTTACTGCGTCTCCAAAAGACCTGGAAAGGCATGGCGACGTAGGGACTCTGCCAACCTACAACTTACTTGCTCCCACATGCTAGTTCACAATCTTTTCTATAATACATCACCAGTGATGTTCCTGTAATGGGTTAGTTTGAGACTGACTGCACTGAATTTAGAGGGGGCAGAGGGAAGCCAGCTCTTTCATAAATAATTCTTTTGGGACCAGAGGGGGGAAACTGCTGAAGTAACACTCCAGATATATTCCTACAATAAACACACTGACTACAAACTCATTCTGGAAATAATTTGGGAAATATTTAAACCATTGCCTCTTGCTTGTCCACCGATCCTGCCAAGTTGCTCAGTTTTTCTGCCAATTGTTTTTTGTTTGAAGCCAAATTTAAAGCCAGTGTTTTCCATGATTCAGTGACATGCTCTATGTACAGCTTTTTGGGCAGTTTAGTTTTTGCAACACAACTGTCATCCATCCAGTTTGATGTGATTCAGTTGCACTGTGGCTTAAGCCTGTGAGCTGGGACTCCATCAAACAAAGCCAGCATTTAGTTTACACTCCTTTGGAGGAGGTACATGGTACCAGTGCAAGACAAGGTATTATCATATGCCAAAGGCCTCTGGTGTGTTGAAGCAAAACATGTCACCTAGTTTTCAGTGGAAATGGGATTTCAGACTGAAGATTTGACCAGATAATTTATAGTTGCCAAAAAACAAGCACTTATTTTAAAAAGGAAAGGGTGATATTGGGGAACACAAGTGGATGTCAAAAGCAGTATTACCCTGTTGTCTCTCTTTATGGTTTGCTCAGTCCAGAAAGGCCTATGATATGTCGCACTTCGAGTGAGATGAAAACAAATCTGGATTAGAAAGATACTGCAGGAGCTGAGTGATCTGTACTCATGAGTTACATAGATGTGTACATTGCTTTACAGTCTGATGCTATCTCTGTTTTTCTTGTAGCCTTTGTTTTAGTTCATTCTGTCATAGTGAGACATTGTGTGATTCAAATGAGGCCCAACATTTACTCATACACATTCACACGTTACAAGCACAGTACTCATAATTACATCACACAAACAATGCACATAGTAAATTTAACCTTCTGTATCTGTATGTGTGTGAGAGACTTGCAAACGGAGAACCAGGTTGAGATCACAGAGTGTTGTCTCTGAGTAAGCAGTGTGCAACTCTATCTGTTGCCTGTTAGTCAGGCATTTAGGTTTGACTTGCTGCCTGCCAAGACCCAGCTTTGGTGTCACCTTAAGCATTTCCTTACCCACCACTTCATTTCTCTCAAAGTGAATGCAGTGAAAATGCTCTTTAGAAGCTGCTGTCTTT
>JAPZDZ010000007.1:18405112-18417474 GCA_029783805.1 Acanthurus tennentii | reverse complement strand
TGCATTTCCAACACTGTTGCCTCTGAGATGAAGTAGTCAGATTTTCATATATAATTCTCAAATATAAATCAATAAAGTCTCCTGTCCCTGTTATTTACCATTGTAAGCTTGTAAAGCCTTTGTTTATGCAACCCTTCATTTATTATGGTTTAGAATTTAAAATATTTTTGACCATCATAAAATGGATGTGTCTGATCTAGTCTAATTATTAGGCAATGGATGCACTGGAACTGTTAACTGGTGTTGAGCAATAAGCAAGGCTAGAAAATGCTAAATGTATTTTAACTCTCCTCTTCTAATACATTCTGATTCCAACAGGTAATCACTGACCCCTTTTACAAATAGCAGAAGTTATAACTTTTTTTTTGCATAATAAAGATCTAATATTTAGCCTAGGAAGACAAGACTTAAAGTGTTATATTCTGTTATACTATGAACTGGGTCTGACAAAGAAGTACAACAGATCCTTTTTGCCAAGTTTTCTGATGACTTAAAGTTGCATAAGACAGTGGAAAAATCCTCCCACTATACCAGCGTATATCGTGACACCAGGCTGAAATAGGGTCAGAAGGTCTTCTGACATCTGAGATTCACCCCTTTTTTCCAGGACGGATTCAGGGATAGATAATATGCTATTAATTCTCTGAGTGATCAGAGGCAGGTTCAGTATCTGGACATAAGGACTCATTTTTCAAACCCTGAACTTTAACTGTAATCCAGAGCTGGCAGTCTCTCACAGGACCAACTTTAGCTGTAATGTTACATCAGTGTAAGAGGTGGTGTTTGAATTTTTGGGCCCCCTAACTGGATCTGACAGAGGGCAAACACACTGTTGGGTCTATCTTAAAAAGCATCACCTAACCCCTTTTAATGGGCCCCATTTAGCTTGGGGCCCCCCTGTACATACCCTCCCCTGAACTATGCTCCACACTACTGGAGGTACTCCTGCTCTATCCCCTCTTCCCTTAAAACATGTAGCAGAATACTTGCTTGAAAACTAGTGCTGTTTACTTCCTGCACGCGAGCCGGAGAGATTGAGGTGTTGAGTGTTGGAGACAAAAGTTGAGTGGGAAGCATGCGTAGGAGAGAACAGGCTGCAGTTTTCCATTTTTAGCAGCCCCTGTGCTGTCGCTGGGATCAAAAAGTTTTGCTGCACACGGTGTGATTCAAACACACACGCGCACAAACAGAGGACTCCGAAATGTCCTTTTTTGCAGGTGGAATAAAAACATGCATAGTTTAATAATTGCTCACAGGCTCATATTCGGTAAACAGTGAATCACAAATCCCCTGCTATTGTGGCATGGCAACAGCATAAAAATACATGAGAGGAGGCTGCTTTGTTAGATGTTCTCCGTAATAGTTAAGTAAAAGGAATCCTGTAAAAAATTTCAAGTTTGTGCTTTTCAGTTAGATGCATTTAGGTCCTGCCTCAGAGCAGTGGGCCTACTTCCCTGAGGATACGGAGAGCTGACAGGGAGGAATCTGCAGCATCTGTCAAGTAAACTCAGTGACCTTCCTGTAAAGAAAGCTGACCCTTTACTAGCTGGAATGTACGGTATTGTACTCTGATATTGTAATTAGGGAACAGAAATATCTCTGTAAACAGTTTTATCATCTGTAATGACCTCTTAATTCAGACCTGCTTCCAAAATACATTGCAAAAAAAAAAAAAGATCACACAGTGTACGCTGCATTAATGGCAGCATACACTGGTTGTATACATTCTAAATCAGTATCAGAGCTGCAATGATTTAATAGGTTTTAATTAAAGAAAGTCTGTCCGCATCTATTTTTTGATTAGAATAATCATTGCAAGCAAAAATGTCAAATATATTGCTAGTGGTAGATTCTTGCAGATTTTCTTGGCATTTATGACAGTTGATGAAGAGTCAGGGTTTTGGTCTGTTGCCTGGACAAAAAAAAGGTATTTTGATATGTGACTCTGGGTTTTGCGATGTGGAGAACAGAAGAACAGTTTTCACAGTTTTGTTGACATTTTAGACTAAATAATTAAACAGTAAATTCTCAAAATAGTTGGCACATGAATCGACAATGAAAATACCAATCAGCTGCGGCACTAATCCCTGTATTGCCTCAATCAGCATTCGATCAAATGTAACCTGAAGTCTCAGCAACCTTCCCTCTGTGCACACTGCAGTGATCATTATTTGGCATCGCACCATTGCTTACTGAGGCACTGGACTCACTTGGCAGCTCAGAGTACAGGGAGCAATTGTTGAGGGCAAGCAAAAGAAAGGGCATTTTTCAAGATAAAGAAAAATATAGAAACTTGATTGTAAGTTGCAAAAGTTGCCTTTCTCCTGTCCTAAAGGAAATGACCTCATTGAGTAAATAGTTGGCAGCTATATATGGGGCTCAAAGTCCCTCCGAATGACTGCACTTTCCCCTTTCACTTTTCTGCCTTATCTCTTTTTCTTTGGCTCTGCTTCGCTCTCAGCCTGCAGCTCAACCCCTCCTCTCAGACTTGTTAAACACACTGCAGGTATTTTAACTATGGCTCCAACATTTTGATTCAGCTGCAAACCCAGTACTGCCAGATAACTTAATGCCCAGCACTTAAGTGTGAAGGATATGAGATGTGGAGAGCTCATATGAGTTGGTCTGACGTCTTCCAGATCATCTCTTGCGTGCAGTCCCTGGCTGTCTCTTTTTCTGTTAAGTCGGTATTACCCTACTCTTACTCAACCTTAGATGACAAAAGTATTTAATAAATCTAAGTCTTGTGTTGGTTGGTCATTCCTGTCCTTCCACTCCCTCTTCCTTTCTTTGTTTCTCTCATCCATTTTCATTCACATATGTTCCTTTCTTCTCATTAAGTCCACTCACCTCCCACCACCCACCTAATGTTTATCATACTTCTCACTCAGCATCTCCTGTCTCCTTTTTTTTTTCTTGATCATCTCTGTCTCCCCCCTGTTTCATATCCTGGTGCCCCACCAGCCCTCAGCCCACGCTGGAACTTGTGTAGCTCTTTATGGAGGTGGGGATAACCCCTGTGTGTCTTGTTCTCTCTGTTTGCCCTGATAGTCAGCCCCGAGTGTCCGCTTCGTCTCTGGAGTGCAGTTTAGTTGCTCTCAGCCAGGCAGCAGCAGTCCCAGCTTCAATGTGCTAGCTGGATAGAAACACTGCCTTATAAGGCACTGGGGACGGTGGCCCCGGCCAATTTTTTTTTTTTTTTTTTTTTGGTGCAAAACAAGCCTGTCTCCCTGCTCCACACCTCCTCTGGTGAGATGGTCGGGCCTCTCTGCAGTCTTTTTTGGATTTTTGCTCCACTCCAGTGAAGAAGACCCAGTGTCTTCCGGGTGTGAAACCCTCAGAGGTCCTACAATGTCACGCTTCACTTCAGTTATGTATCGTCTGGTCTTCCTTAGTACTCGGAACATACTTTATCGTGGTTTTACCTGTTTGGTAATGCTGTAGATGGCCTGCTGTGGATTATTTGTGGATTATGCATAATCGTTTTTGTGTCTGAGGTTTAGTTTGAACTACAAATATTCCAATTTCACTTACTTATGTTGTGTCTGTATCAAATAGTCTGAAAGTTGCTGTCCTTTGGGAATAGTTTGACATTTTGGTATGGATGCTTATCCCAGTCTTGCAGACAGATGATGAGCTTGATACCACTTCATGTCAGTAGGGTGAATATATAGCTAAAGCCAGTGGGCAGTGAGCTTAGCTTCACACAAAGACTGAAAACAGGGGGAATCAGCTTACCTGACTGAAAGAAACAAAATCCCCCTGCCAGCAACTGTAAGCTAGCCCCTGCATTATCTGCTGTAAAACCACAACAAGTCCTTTCACACTTAGGTTTCTGTACAGATTAAACAGATAACATGCAAGATATTATTTTGTGAATTAAAAAGATGCATGCTGGGATTTCATATGTTGCTCTAATGCATATTTTTTGATCTAAAAATGAGCTAACAGAATGCCTGGTAAAGCTCATAACAGTTGTAGTTAAAATTATATGCACAGGTTGACTGATGCCCAAGTCCTAGTTTATTATATTTTGGTGCTAGGACATTTTTATTTGTAAAGATGTGTTTGCTTTGGATTTGAGACCCTCAGCTGGGCTCTCAACAACACTACTTTTTCTCTTTTTAAGTTGCAGAGTCACATTTTAAAGACATATTCTGTGATTAACCGGCTGCATTTTAGTTGTATAGGCCAGATAAAAATAAAATAAAATAACCTCCAATCAACCATATATTGTCGGCCAGAATGCATTTTGGGTTTGGCTGTTATAAAAAATTTAAAAGATAATTAAAAAAAAAAAATCCTTTTTTCATTAAAGAAATTTTTTTTTTTTTTTGCAAAATTTGAATATCTGCTTATGTAGACTTGAGTGGTATATTTTTATGATTTAAAATCTATTTATATATAAAAAAAGATGTTGAAAAAGAAAATTAAAACATTAAAATGTAAAAATAGAAAATTTCCAGTATTCTAACAGACTATATGGCCCGTGGGGTACAGATGTTTGAGTTGAAGAGTTAAACTGAAATGCATGATGACGCCAGTCCTTTTGGTGCCCACAGGCTTTGACGAGCAGAATGATGTAGATTTGAGAGTTTGTGAGCAGCACGTTAGTGCATCATAAGTTGTCCCTATGTGTGCTTGAACCTCTGACATAGACAGCAGAGGACGGAAGCAGCATGCCTGTAAAAGACATCACACTCAGCACAGACTCTTAGCATAGTTATTTAATGACTATTTTGGTAAAGACCTGCCAGTGTGGTGGATAGGCTTCTGAGATTTGATGCTACTCCCAAAATGGAACATCTTTCCGCAATATTGTCACTTGGCAAATGTGTATTTTGAACTCTGCTGGCCATGAATGTCAGTTGGGAGGAAATTGTGCAATACGTGTTTATGTATACTTTTAAGTTTTCCTTACTTAACGTTGACTACTACCTTTTCTCTTGTCCTCAGGTAACATTATTCTATCCTATCCTTGCAACAGGGATCCACAGCACCTGGCTGTTTGGCTGTGGTAAATTTCCTGCCCCTTTCTTGTGTCTTGTTATCTTGCTTCAGAATGTACAGGGATTTCCCCAGCCTGCTGTAAAACATTCATTACAAACTGAGCAGAATCAAAGTCCACCTTGATTCTGCATTATATAATGTCTTGGACAAATAGAAAAAGGCATGAGCTGGTCCAAGATCCATCTTGGGATGTCAGAAGGAATGCAAAAAATGAACAAGAACATAATCTTAGAAAAATAACAGTGCTGTATGTCCAGAAAATTTAAGATATTGCCTAAATTCCAATTATTATCATCTGGTGGTGTGATAAACCATAAGCTAAACTGCTGCATTCTCAATATATGACATTTTGAGTAGCAGCAAAGCTGGAATGGAATTTCTCTGTATTCACAGTAGTATAAGGTTCTCATGTGAAAGGAAATGTATACACCCTAAGATTTGTCTTAATCTGATGGATCTTCTAGTCTAGACATAAAGATTGGGGCTGAGATAATGTGGTGGTCCACACAACCTCCAATGCAACCGTTTAGCAGGGTTACATTTAAATCATTTAGACTTGTGGGTACAAACTGGCGTCCTGCTAATAAAATAGCACAAACTCTCTGATTTGTGTCTTTTTTTTGAATATCACAGCTCTGTTTGATTTTGACTCATGAAGAACTTTGGCTGTCTACACTGATCACAGTGACAGGGGACGTGAGCAGAGTTACGCAAAAGTGTACATGTGGTTTGTGGACAGTGGCTGAATGCACAAATTGTGTTGATAGCTTGTGCAAAATCTTCATCCTGTTGTGCAAGTGTTAAAGAGTTTGTTACCTGGTTCTTAGAGTATTTTTAGTTTTAAATGAGGGTGTGAGTGAGCCGAGGAGAGAGCAGGAGTCTCCCACGCATAACGCATAAACCATCCATCTGGCCTCAGTGTTATTATTCCATCACAACCTGCTGGTGAAACACAGCCTCCTACACACATACATGCACTTTCTCTCATGCAGACCCGTATTTATGCAAAGGTTTGGGTACTCATGGACACACATTTGTGTTCATCTTCACATGCGCATTATGCACTTAATCTTGGCAACACACTAGCTGCATTGTGTGCAACCAGCAGCTACGGTTGGACAATGAAGCACTTCACCAACAGCTATGGATTGTTATTGAGTCCATAGAGCTTTTATTTCCTTAACAAACTGAAACAAGAGTTTTCTGTGTGTGTGACACAGTGTAGTGCAGCATTGTTTCATTGTTTTGGCTGGCAGTTATAATTCAAATAGTTTGTGCTAATATAAAAACATATTCATATACAAATTTAACTATGTCCTTAAAAAATGGTTGAAATTGAAACTCTTAAGTGAAACCCAGCCTCATGCTTTCATATTAGCTACAGGCTTTTTATTGCAAATTGACTCACTATTTATATTCACAGCAGGGAAACTGGGGTTCTGGCTTAGATAAGGAGTTATGTGACCAAAACATAAGAAAATAATTTCACAAATAAGAAAATTGAATCATCTAAGTATGTCATCCACAAATGCCCAGTTTCAGCCTTTCAAATGTATTTTTTTCTCTATTACTCCTTCTCATCTGTAATGATAAATAGAATTTCTTTAGGTTTTAGACTATTGGTTGGACTAAAAAAGACATAAGACAAAAGCAAAATATTTGGCCTCATGATACCTAGGTGTGGGACATATAATAACTGATAATACATATAACTGTTTGTTGAAGTCCTACTGACTGACACTAAGCATATTGTAGTTTTTACCTGATATCACGCAAGTCTGAAGTTGTATATGTGTTCATTTGATAGAAGATGGACACACATGTTCACCAGCATTGCGGTTGGAAACAGAACCCAATGCTTACCACTTTAGCACTGTTAACACCCCCTGCCTACCATCATGACTTCTTTTTATAAGTGGAACATTATGAGCATTTAGAAAGCTGAGTTTAAGGTTAACCTTCAGCAGGACATTGTGTACATGAAGTTCTTTCTTTGCTATGTATTTTTCCTGGCACATTCCTCAGTATACTTTATAATAAAGCACAGGAGCCAAAAATGCACAGGGCACAGGAGCATGGGACAGAAATCTGTCAAATGTAAGAGTAAGACATACTCTTGTTATTCCCTGCAGAGACATTAGCTGTGCTATTTGTGAGCCTCCGCAGGATTCCTGCCGTTGTGTCTTTCTTACAGAGTTTACGGGCCTTGCTTGGCACAGTCCCCTCATTCTGCCCGGCCCACCATTTATCCCCACAACTATTTTTAAAACGGCTGGAATTCAATCAAAACATTAGCTTTCTGCTCAATCCTTTTAAAGCCCAGAGCAGTGCTGCTTGTTTTCTGTTCCACATGCCGAGTGATGAGTATGAGGGCAGGAAGAACGTTTTTTTTTTTTCGGTGGAGGGGGATAACTGCAGACAGAGCAGGGAGAGTTTGTGATGAGTAGTTGGGTTATTCCTCTGTTTTTAGCTCCTTTTAGGTCAACATCACCACATTCCAGACTGGTGGATCCACGTGGCTTTTTGCGGGGTAATAAATAGTGGGAGCATGCAAAAGCAGATTGACAGCTCCCTAATTTCAACTGCAGGTTGGGTGAATAAGAATGGAAAAGAATAGAATGTGCTGAAACAGAGCGTTCTAAAACTCCTGCCCGCTGCTTCTCTGTAGCTTCGTCAAGTTTCAACGCTTTGTATTGTGCAGGAGTTGCTAAGCAACCAGCCATAACCCATCGGCTGGACTACAGTATAGCTGTGATAAAATGCTTAAGTGCTATCTAATAGATACATAACCACTCATACTGATAAGCCTTGCAGAACAGATACTCCCATCAGCTCAGGAAGATATAACTGTACTCCTGTCACTGTAAGTTGTACAGGCAAGTGTCCCATTTATCAGGCTCGAGTATGGCACCTGACAACATGCTTTGTAATTATTTAGATCCACTGTTACAAAAAAACCCATTCCCTTTGATGTAAGAGAAGCATTACTGTGGACACAGAAAGAGGATCAGTGGTTGTCTGGAGCAGGTCCAGATATGTCAAATACATTAAAGTTTAAATTGTCAATCCAGATTTACAATTCTCCAGATACTTGTCAGTTGTTAAATATTTATAAATAACCTTTTCAGTTGAGTAGTCCAAAAATGTCCTCCAGAGTCTTGTTGGCATTTTTCAGGGTAATGCTAATGGAAATAAATTGGAAGAGCTCTGTGCTACCATTTCTCTTGTTAAACCCAGAGGCACTGAACGGCTTGTTATGTCTGACCAACAAGGTCTGTGCAAATGGTGATGTTTTGAAATGTCTGCTAATGTGGTCAACAAAGATATTTTAAAGGGAAATGCTGCCCATTTCCTCGTGCCACAAACAGGCCTAGCTGACACCTCTCTAAACACTGCCTCCATTTATGAGACTCTGTCCAAGTGAGCCAAGCAGGTTTAAAGTGCAGTTTGATTTACCAAAGGAAAAAAAAAAACAACGGGGTCAAACAAAGATCCACTAACATAATTTTACTACTACACTGTAGAGCCACCGGCGCCTCTTGCTGTCACCAGGGCAACATGTATTTATTTATCCTACCTCCTCACTTGATTCATCTTGTTTATGAGGGAGACATAGACATGACAAAAAGAAAGGAATAATATGTCACAGAGAGGTCCAGTTTGTAGATAGGAAGTGTTTGCTACAAGCCTGTAGCCAGTCCAAGCATCGCAACAGTGTGTTTACTTTGTATTTCTCATGGCAACTGTCAATGAACAACTTTTGTCAACTTTTTCATGTCCAAAGTAGGAAATCTGTGAAACTGAATCCCACTGCCTTGGACTCTTTCCACTCTGGTACAGAGCACCAACTTCCTGTATCTGCTATGCTGCTAAGCTAATTGCTTTAAAAATGCATTGTTTCCAGCCATTGCGTTGGACAGAAAAAACAACGCTCATGAACATACGCTCCACATGTGACTGTCACAGCTGTTTCCAGCTGTTGTGCCTTTGTAAACAAACTTTTTGCCTGTGATCACGGTACTGGGACAAAGACAGATAGGCCTGTTTTTACTACTGAATGTAGACGGCAGCCCCTGTCTGTCTACTTCAGGAGAACTCAAACACATTTAATAATTTGCTTCTAGGGTATTAGCTTGGCCTTGCAGATAATCATAAAAGCTTTTACTTAGGGAGAGTTTGTTTTTCAAATTGATTGTTCTCATGTTCTGCTGTGTTTTGGATCATAAGCTGCTATGAGATCATTTATTAAATGATAACAGCAATAAATCAAGTGCATTTTAAGTACACAAGCATTCTCAGGAAGTTTGTCTTTAAGTAAAAACCTACATGAAAATATGGTATGAATGTCAAACAACATTGGACACTAAATTAACAAATTCTTAAGGTCTGTAGCATTTTGAAAATGATATCTGAGCAATATTATTTGATTGCAGCTTGATGCACTGTGACTACTTAACCTCCTGTTCCTGCTTTCTGCAGTTTAACAGATGTACTCCTGGCATTGCACACTGTGACTAAACGGAAGTGACACATGATGGAATACATAAAGTCTGTGGTTATTTAGAGGTACAAGCAGAAAGTGATAAATAATGTAAAACAGACAATCAGGTAGTTAAATACTGTAGCATGTCCTTTTTCCTTCACCGTGACTGAATAAGTTTGGGGGAATAAGTAATCATGAAAATGTCTGACACATAAAAAAAAGGACATAAAGAAGTGTGTCAGCAGCAAGAGTTCAAAAATAATAATAAAAAATAATACATGGGATTTTTGTGTTGTGTTTTTTTTTTTTGTGTTGTTTGTGTTGTTTCCTGTGTAGGTTTTCACCACCACAGCTTTAGAGATTGTGTCGCTACCGCAGCCGCTTCACCATTTTACTGTGACATTAGTGAAACATTAAGACCTTTTTTGGCATGGCCCCGCGCAGTGTATATGCATGAATCAGTTAGTGTCAAGAAATGACTGGGCGTTGATCTTAACTGTGGTTAATCTACTTGCTGTTGCTTAAAGATTGTTTTTACAGGTTAATTGTGTATCTAAACACATGCATGATACAATGCAGTGAATGCATGGTGCACATGGCCATACCTGTAGCTGCTGTGCAAGAATGCTTTTTTTTTGCAGCAGAAGGGCAGCAGGAGCAGAGAATGCTGCCTCAGAGGAAATGACTTGCACACAGGGACTGGCTTCATGACACAGTGAAATTATCTGCCAGCCTTGGGGTAGGGTGGATCATTTCCTGTATCGCCATGCTTGTGGGGAGATCCTCGCGCATGTGGACGTGCACACGCACTCGGCAACCCCTCTCCACTCCCAGCGTGTGTATTTTTTTCCCTTAAATAGTAGTTTTGTGTGAGGTCAGTCCTTTAATGGGGAAGTGAAGTTGATATGATGAAACAGAGTGTGCAGCTCACTGCAGACTGACTTCACCCGAGCGGAGAATGATGGAGAGAGCAGGAGGAAAGGCAGATAAGAAGGAGCAAGAGCAGCAGAAAGGGACCAAAAAGATGAGCAAGAAGTGCGGAAGAAATGACAAGTAGGAGGGCAGTAAGCAAAACATTAAAAAAGATTGTGCCAGCCTTGTCCATCTCAATGGAGGATTAAGACTAAAGATATTTAGAGGACAAGTTACAGAGAAACCAGTCTAGACCATTGGGTCAAAGTGGGGTTCTTGTGTTCTCCCTTGGCTTGGTCCAGTGTTTTATGCAGTTCCTTACTGACCGTTCAGGAATGTGTAACTGACAAAACTTGATAAATGACTTCCTTATTGTTACACACTGTAACGATTAGAGGTTTGCATCGGTCTGTCTTTTGCTTATTTTGTGGTTTCCCTACATTGCCCAGGGTTAACTGCGTCCATTATAAAATGACTGAATGCTACAAATAGTCAGCTTGTGTTCAGTCAACAGAACATGCTGCTGCAGTACTAGGGCCCAGTTCCCAGCCTTTGCTCCTTCAGGTTGCTGCGATGCACACACACACTGCTCACAAACTAGAGTGTAAAACCCCCTTTACAAAAACATGTCCACTGAGCACTTCATTTTCTATACATCACACAGACCTATATAGGAGTAATGAATGAACAAATTAATTACCTTAATTTAATGACACACAATTTTAGGGACACATTGTAAACACACACCAGAGCAGTGATTGGTTTAGAGTGTGGGTGTTTGTGTTTTTTGTGTAACATCAGTGGATAAATTAGGAGGAGAGTTTGGCTGGCTAGCTTTAGTAAAACACTGACAGCTACACACACAAAGCACCAGCTCTCTCAGTTAGCTACCTGGCTGAAGCTGTCTGTGCTGAAGGGGATAGATGATTTGTAAACTTAACAGGTTTTGCGTTGAAACTCCTCCGTTACAGACATTTTTTACACATGTAGTCAGGTATACATGATAATCCCCGTTATTACAAATGCTAAGCCATATAAAGCATTCTTTTGTAGTACATGAGACACTTCTCATGAAGTGATGTGTTGACTGATATTATCAGCTGTTAGTCATGTTATTCCCTATAAGCTGGTCCATAAGAGGGTATTTCTCATTTGAGCAGAAACATGAAGAAAATATAAATACACCATTATTGTGTATGGTGTGGTTAACCAGTGACTAGACACTGTGTGAAGGTGACTATATCTCTCTGTTTGACAGAATGTTACGATTACTGACAGAAACAGTGTGCTCATCATTTGTCAGCAGATGAATGTTACTGACAAGTGTGGGTGGCTGCTGATGAAGAAATGACTCATCCTGTCTCTCTTGCCCTCTGTCTCTCTCTTTCTACTTTGAACTCAAATTTAAATAAGCTTTATTTGCATGCATGTTAAAGTTACATTATTGCCAAACCTAAATTACGTAACAGTGAATAGTTGCTTTTTATATGAGAAAGAAGGTTTTTTACAAGATAGTGCGCAAATTCACTGTGCACACTCACAGATGTTATCATTCCGAAGCATCAATGTAGATCTTTGTTTCTCTTACTGTATGACAACAGTCAACATATTTTGAAGATACTTCTGCACACTGATCTTTCTCCTTGCATCGATAGGGAAATCTATCTCTTTCTCTGCTTTCTCTCAGATGTACGATGGCAATGGCTTTATTGTCATGAAATTTTATCAAGCAATTTTGGCGAAGCTTTTGAGTACAAATTAGTCAAATGTTTGGATAATTTAAGAAAAAACAGTAATACAAGTCGTAAGAAAATACAAAAAATGTACAATATATAAACATCTAAGTAACTGTGCAAATATATATCTTGATAGCTTGATAAATAACTATATTTGTTCATGAAATGGGCAGGATGAAAGAGTACAGTATGACCTCTCTTTCAGGGCAAAAACTTACCCC
>JAPZDZ010000007.1:18275230-18287738 GCA_029783805.1 Acanthurus tennentii | reverse complement strand
ACTCATCGTCACAGCTCATTTAAATCTGTCATGCATTTTTCTGCACAGTTCCAGTTTAATAAGTTTTTCACATTGTAAATGTTCCTGTGGCACATTGATCACCATCATAGTGTTTAACTGCAATGAAATTGCATTTTGCAGTTGCAAGAACCCAAATATGTTGAATGCTTACACATATTTACAAAGAATAAAAAACATAGAATGAGATAAAATATAAAATATATCAGTTTTTTTTTTTTTTTAGTTTCACATAGCTTAGCTTTAAGACAGTGATGGTAAAAAGAATTGATTTGACTGTCTGTGGCTGTAACTGACAGTGAAATAACCTGCAGTAGATACAATATGACTTCTGATTCAAATGGTGTCAATCTTCAACACCCTCAGTCATTCAGACAGAAGGTTTGTATCCATCATTTTCAATATTTAATAGCCCAAGTCAGAAGTTGCTTAAACTTGATGGAAGCCATATTGTATCTCCATACTTGCTGTCAATCCACAGATTGCAAACCAAAAACACCCACATCCAGAGTCGACACAGACTGTTTGTTATGTCCTGACTTTTGTCTGCACTTCAGGCTGTATTTAGTTTAAGCTCTACAAAGGTCAGTGTGCAAAGAGTGGCAGGTTCACCTCGTGGTTACAGACATGACATTCTAATTAAGAGCAAAAGCACAGCTGACTGCATAACCCAGGAATCAAAAATTAATCACTCTCAGGAGAGCCGGCTTGAATGGCAGAGAAACCAGTCAGGCAATCACAGATGAACTGCCTTATTTAGGGTTTCTCTTTTTTCTCTATTCATTCTATTTTATTTTAATTCCTCCATCCCTTGAGGGAGACTGGGCCTTTGCTAATTGGGAGGCAAGTAGGGTGAGTAGAGCCTTGTGTATTGATTTCAACCCTCTTTATCACAGGCAAGTGGATTTAAAAGAGAGGGGGATATTTTGTACAACTGTGCACATGGAAGGTCCATGGCATAAGACCACGGTCCCAATGGGATTCATTAACTTTGTGGAGTTGAGAGGAAATGTTTCCCAGAAAACGAATGTAAATGTTAAAAAAAAAAAAAAAAAATGCATTTATGAGACGAAAAGAGCTTCTTGGGTTTGATTCTTGATACTTACTTTGCTTTGAGAGCACTTAAGTGGATGTGTGTTGGCTGTTTGTTGGGATGGTTTGTTTGGATTTCAACACCTCAAAGTGCAAGTCTATGGCATTATCAATAACACTACATGCAATGCTTTTGATGTGCTTTAAGTCACACTAGTTCATGGATAATGGCCACATGTGCAGTAAAAAATACAAAGAGTTACATATAAACCTACAGGATGCTGCTTGGATGTAGCAGGATCCATTTGCAAAAAATCTGTGTGCAGCATTAGATAAGTGCATGGACTCCTTTACTTGCTGAAACCTAATCGAGCATTTTAGTCAATATTGGAGACATTTCTGATTTGGTGTTGGTATGGTAACAACCCTCTATACATGCAACTTGCTGTGATCAAACCCTCTGCTTTGTCTTACCAGTCTGCAAGGCCATAAAGAGGAAGCACGATGAGCTTCCAGCCCCGTTCAAATTTGGGTTCACTGGTTGATCGCCACAGTCTGCGCTGCTCCTCAGGACCGGTGCTGTTCTCCACTATCCAGAGAGACAGCGCCCCCTTCTGTAAACCTCCAGAACACAGCCAGAATCGCACCTGTTGAAGTAAAGTGAAAAGTCTAAGTGCTGATTTTAGAGGTACACTGATTAATAATGTATTGCACTATATAAATAACCACAACTTTAACTTCCTTTGAACATTTCTGAATTGATGAAAAGCCAACCAAATGTGTTATCTGTCAAGGAAGGGATGGATGTTAAAAAATGCACTGAGATCAATCAGCAACAGCCATCTGTTCAGTTCTAATTATTCTAAGATTAATAAAATTCAACCTGGTTTATAATTTGGGTTATTTTCCTATCTGTACTGCTCCTGCATGCAACAGCACAAATCAGTCTCATTTCTCTGTTTCCAGGAGGAATATGGCGGGTGCAAACCTGCCTAAAATTAAAACAACACACAGGCTGCGTACCAAGAATTAAACAGGAAAAGGAAGTCTGAATCCAAAGCTTGCTAACAAGCATGGGATGCAGCCACGTGCCTCTACAGCATTTTATTGACGCCAAGAACACAATACTTGCTTTACCCCTTAAGTGGAACAGATGCTGGCTTGGGCCTGATGAAAAGTACACATGGAGACGACGCTACCTGGAAAACTGGATTCATGCTGGCTGCTTGCATAGTGCTTGTCGAGAGCAGGTCGCAGGTTCTTATCATCAACTGCGAGGCCACATGGTGACCATTTAAACATCAAGATTACAGGCGCTGCACAGTGCACACTGGGCGTGACATGAAAGTAAATGTGGTCTGCAGCTAATACCCAAAACTAATATCCTTAACATAGTTGCCCAAGAGCAGACAAGCTGGATTGAACAGCACCAGTTCAGTGTAGAGAGAGGGATTTAGAGTGCTAATCTGGAATCATGGCTAATCTTTGGCTGTGAGCCACGATGCTGGGAGGCGACGTACGCATCGGCGGCATAGCCTCCAACGCTCTCCACAAATATCAGACAACTCCAACTCACACCTGAAAAGCAGCAAGTTTCTCCTCTTTCTCCAGTGCATTTTAATTCTTTTCTTTTTTCTACTCGCCCTCTCTGACTTCCTTGAGGCCATTTCTTTTGCACCTTTTTTTTCTGTCGAGACTGACTTCATTTCCCCTCTGTCTCCCTTATTATAAAGTTTTTTGACCTCTTGGACCGGCCTTCACGAAGTACACATGCAAAAGGCCAAAGGTCGCGGCGCTGAGCAATGCTGAAATAACTAATATTGTTCTAAATGCTAAATTCAACAGCTTCAATCAAGACTTCAAGAGAACAACCAGCCCCAGAGAACCGCTCTGCGAGCATCATGGTCTGAATAATGCATGACTCCAGTAATATTTTCACAAATAGGTCAGCAGATACAACGCGAGATTGACAGGGTCAGCCTCACTGTTTGGTAGGAAACGCAAATGGCACTTTGTCTCTCTGCATTTCTGTTTATTTTTAGTGGTTTTTATGGTTTGGTTTTTAAGCTGTTTCTAAAGCAATTAACATGCAAAATTAAGGTTTTGGACTACAGGAACTACAAAAGACTGAAAAATGTTGTTGGCCACTTTCATGAAAAAAAAAAAAAAATTCTCATATTCTTGTAAAGGTCATTTTTTTCACCAGTTGTCTCCAGCCAGGTGTAAGTTGGTAGCCTCAGAAAAAAAACAAACAAACAGAAAAACAAAAGAAAACACCCAGCCTGGTCTCTCAGCTCAGCTCCTTTGGGTATAGTTGGGTTTGGGTATAGTTTGACATTTTTGCTGCATTCAACACTAACACACACACACACACACACACACATCATTCAACCAGACATTACACTCATTACTGATGCAGCTCATCTCCACAACCCATGTGTTTCTACACACATAGTTATATTTATGTATTTCCAATAAAATACTAAATAGGCAGTTTAACCTGACTTGGCTTCCCTCTTAGTCACATGGATTCAGCCAGATTATGACAGCCTGGAGAATAATGATAATCACACCATATATTACTCACCATGCACGGGGAGTTTCTTAGAGGAGGAGGGAAGAGAGGGCTCCTCAGCACTGCTGAGCTACGCTGGCTTTTCGACTGGCCTCCCTCCACACTGAATGTAGCACCTTTAACACACCAACATATGTATTAAACTCACAGAAGAGGAAGAATTCTTTTACACTAGATAACACAAAATCAGCATATTGTTGCCCTAGCGTGGGTTTTTAAGATAGCGTGCCAATGTTTTGTCAATATTAGCTATCGAAATGTGCTACCCACAAAATGTCAGTGGTGAGGTTAGGGTTGGAGATAGTGTTATCTATTTGTACCGCAGGAGTTATTCTCAACAAAAGAGCATAAGTGGCATGGTGTTGCAGAACATAAGTTTCATGACAAAGATGTATTTAACTTTGGTTATTACTCCTTTCAGAAAACTGTAGCAGCAGTACACTGAGAGTAAAATTAGATAGAAAATCACCAAATATGGTATTAAAAGAGAATGCTGCACTTAGGGGACTATTTCTTCTGTAAAAAGTTGGGAACAAAACAAGCCTCAGCAAACGGAGACACACTCGAGTCACTGCACTGACAATGAACTGCAGATGTAGAGTCTACATGCTGCAGCTTTTACACCCGGTGGGACTCTGTTTGTAACAGTGCACCGAACTCTGAACACATCTTTGTCTGACACATCAGAGGTTTTGGTTATTTTCCAACATTCACAAGCTCTTAGACTCAGATATTCAGTGTAATTGGTCTAATATTCCCAAATATAAATTTACCCTTTAAGCTTATTTTAATAAGACTTCACTGGTTGATGTAATCATACTCAAGATAGCCTGCAAACAGGTTTTATGATCTGATCAGAACAGTGTTCATGATGTCATGAGAGATGTGTATGAGCCACCTGATGACGGGCAGCTCTGCCTGGTAGCCTTGGATGGCGACAGGAGTCTTCTCCAGGAGAGACCGCGGCCTGTTATCGGCTGCCAGCTGCACTCTCCATCTTCAAAAGAACAGTAGCTGCCATTGAGAAAGTGGCCTGAAGAGACACAGGAGAGAGAGAATACATCAGGGGAGGAGAGCAGAAGATGATAAGGAATGGGGATTGACAGATGGGGGGCTTATAATGAGTGGACAGGCCTGGCAGGGGGGCTTGAGAAGAGTGAATGAAGTGAACACTGACAGCCAAACTGCCAAGGAGGAAAAAGGGCAGGGTGGGGATGGAGGTGGAGTGTGGGTGGCTGGGGATTGAGGAGCTGAGTGACGTTGAAGGCGAAGAAGTCGAAAGGAGAGGGGGCATGCTGGGAGTGCAAGACTAATGGCTCACAAGACTAAATGTGTTGGTGGAAATTAGGGTTGAGGTGTGGTGGATCTCAGAGCGACTCAGTGGCAGAGTGGCAACAGTGGCAAAAAAAAAGGGAAATGGCCTGAAATGTCTAAAAGGAGAGAATAGAAGAAGAGCATCTGAGGGGAAATAAGAGAGCCAAGGTGGTGACACGTGTTTTCAGGGTGGCAATCAACCTGAAACCACTTCACTGACTGGCACGAGCCTCGGAAGCATTTCGATCACTGACTACAATTACAAAGTTAGTCTGTACAGCAGCAATATGTTGAAAATGGTTAATTGGATTGTGTAGTGCTCGTGTGTCCACAAAAAGTGTGTGTTTGTGTGCTCTCCTTATTTCCACGCTGTGGCTTAATGAAAAAAGTGCAAATTCCTTGATTTGCAAGCAACTTGCCTCCTTTTATGTTTGGTTAGAAAACTCACAGAGGAAATCAAATACAACTTAGGTGGTGCAGATATTTAAAAACCCATTATTTTATCCATGGTACATTTTCTGATTGAATTTTTCACTTTCAGGACTATTTTCCTGTCCATCTTCACTTAAACAGAAGTAACGGTGCTGTATGGGTAAATACTGTACATACATGCGTAGAACCTCAAATCAGTTTCTGCTATTTAAAACTAATAATGTTGTATCCTTCCAAGTTGCTAAAATGACACCACTAAACATACCTGCAGTCCTAATTAATCAGATATCATGGATTATTTAAGTGTGCCAGTTGCTTTTTCCAGTGCTGAAGTTCAAATCAAAGAAACATCACGCAGCAGTCTTTGGTTGACAGCGACAGTGTGTCCCTGGCCAAAAACGGTCCCCATCAGACGCCAATAATGACGCGGACGGACAGATGGTGACATTGTTTTTACATCTGGCATCAGTCCATGTCAGATCGTCTCCCATGAACTAAGAAATACTAACAAAGTCTTGTGCCATTTCCACAAATGGTGACAAATTTTAATCTCTAAGGCACCGCACCACACCAGCATTATGGTTGCCCTCAAAGGGCGGGTTGTGAATGTGAGGCTGTATAAACAATACTATTCCTTAACATGTTGTGAAATAACTGTCTCTGTATTTGATTTTTTATATTATTTATTTAAGTTACAAATATTGTATATACACTTGCATAAATGTATACATATTTAGCACACTGCTCTGTAACATAAATCCTTTTAATTTATCAGGTTAAGAAACCGGCATTACTACCTCCATAAAAGATCACTTTTTTTAAGTAAACAACAAAAGCAAATGTCCTAAAACACAAGCTATACATTAACCTTGTTCAAAACTTTTCTCACAGTCAGCATAGAGGCAGAAGGACGGTTCAACAAGTAAGTGTGAGCTGCTGACGTGTGACAGATGTGGCATTATACAAAAACAAAGAATATGTAATTAACTCAAAATAACAATAAAATTTGTCTCATTTCACAACGATATTGGTCATGTTTCGAGTGAAGTTGATAAGGTCTGACACACACTGCCTCATGACACAAAAGATACACCGGTTTGTCTCCTTGAAGTACAAACATATATTTTTCCCATCTTTCATTAAACTGCCTTCCTTCTGCATCATTTTTTCTCTTCTTGAACATTTTGGGGTTATTTGTTAATATTTCTCATCCACACCCGATGGAAAACCACCGGAGTGGAAACACTGCAAATTGCCATCACTTCGCGGGTAACAATATCGATGTGCATTGTGGGAGATGCAGTTTATGGTCAATGTACGCTTTAAAGCAGTGTAGAATTTTATTTTAAAATGACAACCAGTGATGTCTTCTAAGCTCTTGCAGGCCACATGAAATGACAGGACGGGCCGGAGAAGGCCCGCAGGCCTTGAGTTTGACAAATGTGTTCCAAGGTGTGTGTACATTGAACATGAAATTTATATTTCTTGACACACACAGAAAGATTGTCTGTCTTGCCTGCAGCCTTTTTTATGGAGTTATGTATATTGACAGGAAGCATCAGAGTTACGAGGAGAAAGTCATGACAGCCTCTCCATGAACAAAGATTAATATTACCTAATGCTCATTTTACATAAGAGATTTATATCATTCATGCATATCTAAATGTAAATTGGTGTTTCTAAGAGCCAAAAGTCCTCAACTAAGCTGACTTTGGCTATTATGAGAGAAGTTTGACTTCATATGAGAAGAACTGGGAGGAGGGTGTGGTTTTGTGTCCCTCTCAAGGCAACATTGGTTTATTTTATTTAGTCTTTTTGACTTATTACTAACTGTTTTATCATGCATAAATGAACGCACTCTGTGTGTTGGTAGCATCATAAAACGATGTGGCTAAGATGTCCATGACGCACATCCAGCTAATAGCAAAGTCATAACAAGCGACTCCTTAAAAAGTGCACAACTTCTACTTTGGAACTATTTGAAGCATTAAATTTTGATTTGACATCAAAACAACAGTCCTTCAGTGTCTCAGCATTTAATGGGGAGTTCTCAAGGCTACATTTTTAAGGGCTATGTAATGAGGCATGACCTCGATGTCTTTTTTTTTAACCTTGTCTATCTAGATCAGTTAATGTAATAGTTGTTCATATATTCCTTTTTTATGATTTCAGATGTTGCCGCGTCTTTAAAACTCACATCAGACTTCAGTTGACAGTCGGTGATAACACAGAGGTGGGTTTGAGTTTCATTTCGGTGTCTGAAAGTTTTCACCTTAAGGTTGCTTGATGTTCCTTTTATCCCAAAGCTATTGTCTGTGAGTGCCCATTACCTGTAAGAACCAGTGAGTGCCGTGTTACCAATGCGCTTTCGGAAATGGCTTCATCCAGATAATGGAGCTGAAACTGGCCCGAGCGGCGATCGTAAAGCAGGTATTCCTCAGGAAGAAAAGCGATGGAAATGCTTCTGTTATGACACTAGTTTTTTAAATTAGTTGGGGTATACAAAAGGTTTTTTTTTTTTCAGATTTCAAAGACACAGTGTCATTAAAAATAACACCATTTCCTTCTTACTTTAAGGTAATACAAAGAAAAACAGCATTATTGAAGCAATGTTTCTCTCTGATGTTTTTTCCTCAAGAAAATAAAAGCTACTCTGGATTTTTTGGATAATAAGTAAATTTCATGTTCCTCTCTGTCTTGTGATATTATGAATCACTCTCCTTGTTACGTAAACCAGCTGGTGGCACTTAGATGTTCTTCATGCACAACACCGAGACTAAAAGTCGTATCATGTGATAGCTGCTTGTGACATGAATGAAGAATGCTGTGGTGATGTCACATCTGCATGCATCAGCTCTGCGCAGATGTGTGACTTTGTACCTTTCGCCACCGGAGCTCTCATTCATAACCGTTTTCCGTCAGTCTCCTGTGTCTCCGTACTCAAATGGATTCGACCAGAAACACTTTAGTTAACGAGGTGTGATACGGCTGACATAGCAGTGTCATTACTGTTTTATGAGAACCGACATGAACATTACTTAATCTTTATGAACGCTGGGTACAGTGTCATTCAGTCACACATGTCATTTTTCAACGCAGTGTCGACACCACTCTGCTGATGTCATGACAGCCTGACAGGAGGACTGGCCCATAAACGCCTGCCATGTGGGTCCCACTAGCATATGATCTTATGACCTGCCATGAATAATTTCTTTACCTTATATAAAGTGATGGAGTTCATAAGGGTATAATTAAGTATTATTGCAGTGCCAAATGTAAGAACAGTGTTGTAACACTGAAATATTGCAGTTATGGTTGTCTGTCTTGAGAAATTGCTCAGGAGGTGATGTCATACTTGTTGAGGGCTTGTAAGGAGATGATAGTACTGGTCTCACTGTGTAATGAGCGGTCTTAAAGAGTAGCTATGGTCTGTTTTTTACTGATCATATTCTGCGAAAAACAACAACAACAAAAAAAACATCTTGCAGATACTTTTAATTCCTGCTTGCATCCACCTTTGATGCAAGCAGCATTTCTCTGTAGTTGCAGGGGGAGCTGTGGTGTTGGAAAGCTGTGGGATGTCTGCAGAATTTAGACCGACTAAGATCTACCGGAGGAAGCTGCGACTCTCAAAGAGCGGAGGATGTGTTTATGCATAATGATGGTGGGTTTGGGGGGGGTTGAGGGAGATCCACAGGGACTTGATTTTTCTTATATGTCAGGAATCTTTGTGATTGACACAAGCTAAGTTTGTTCCTCCTGCCTTTCTCTGCTTTTTTCTGTTAATGAGCCTTGGCACAGCTTATGAAGGATTTAAATAGATCAAATCAGATGGAGATAACTCGTGGATAGATCATAGAGAATAGGGTATCAGAGAGGGAGCGATCTGATTTGGGTAGCAGGGGGTAACTCGGGCGAGTGAAAGCCATGAAAATGGAACAAATATGGAGCCGAAGGTACAGATGCAGACTGCTGATGACTGAAAGGAGACCGATATGAGTAGACTGATGAATGGTCCTTGTCCCTAATTAAAAGGGAAAAAAAAGGTTATTATTATTTAAAGAATAGATTTAGAGAAAGAAGGAGAGCGCTGATTCAAAGCAAATGACAGCTGGCCTTCATGCCTCTGTGCACTCAGCATTATGAAGGCACACAGGCGAGAAGATGTGTAGAGTTGTAGGGAAAAGAGGCATCAAATCTCAAATATTTCCCAGACGACTCTCAGCAAGAAGCGCTTCCCCCTTAAGACCTATCAGTGTGTGTCAAGAATTATTCAAGACTCCGCCTGCTCTGTTTGTTACTGATGTAAATATACAGTTACAAGCCTTATTATGGTTTTTATAACACAAAAATCAGGAATATGTCTATAGTCATAACCATAATCCTTTGCTGAATTATGCCAATGGTATTTAATGGTTATTTTCTTTGCTCAAATGTCCAATTCTGGCTTTTAATATCGAAATTAAACACATACACACACACACTCATTACACTCAAATGAAGATTATGCCCTTGGGTTAGCCTCTCAGGCCAATTAGCACAGATAAACCCCCCTGCAGTAGAAAGAGAAACCGAGCCTGGCTGGGATTTTTCACTCTCTCTTTACCCTCTCATCTCCCAGCTCCCATAGTTAACATACCTATAAGCACAGGGGAACAGCCATCATTTTAATAAGCACCACATGGGAGACTGACCTGCACAGTGGGTGGGAGCAAATTAATTCTGCTCAGTTTAATATGGGTGAAAAACTCTGAAATCAAACTACAGCATGAATAAAACAACAAAAAAAAAAACGGTCTCTACGGGGTAAGGGTTTGAACTGTGTGTCTACAAATTGTGGCAAACAGTGTGAAAATGTGTGCATGCAGGTAGGACTTAAAAAAGAGAGAGATTCTCACACACACACACACACAAACACACACACACACACACAAACAGCAGAACCTGGGGGACTTCACCTGTGAAAAAGATGTCAGTGTACTTGGCTAGTGTTCCTCCTAGGCCTCGGGAAAAGCAGAAAACAAATGTGCAAAGAGATAGAAATAACAACCATGGAATATGTCAAGGGTGAGAAATGCTAGCGAAGCATAGCTACTCTGCCTTTTTTTTCTGCTTTTCCCCTCTTTGCCTCTCCTTCAGGAAAGCTTTGTTGCTCTCTATTTAAAAGGATGCAGCAGGTTTTATTAAAGACGACACACTGCTGCTGACTAACTTCACAACTCAGCTGATTTGAGGCTGAGATGAACGCAGGAAGGCCGTCTGACATGCGAGTTGCCACTTGCAAGTTCTTATCAACACTTGTGCTCCTGTATTGCAGTGTACTCACGACATAGATCGCCTTCATCGTCGCCAAGCGGACAGTCTGCGCTAAAGTCACACAATTTGTCCAGTGGGATCTCAGGTCCTTGGTAACAGCTGTAGTGGCCCTCCAGAGTGATGTTAGGACCCGGTGAGGACACTTGAGAGGGAGAAGGAGAAGAAAAAAGACAGAAGATTGGTCTCAACAAAGGCTTCGTCACACAGTGATCGCTGTTTCACTTTTACAAACCATAATATTTGAGCAGAGCAGTCGCAGTTTAGAAAATGATTTGCTCGTTGGCAGCAAAATCAGACAATGAAACTACAACAAGAACGACAAACTCTACTTTTTAGGGGGAGGGAAAAAAAGCTTCTGATTGTGCTCCAGCTATATTTATTGAGTATCACTGCCAGATTTATAAGTCAGACACAAAACACAAATCAGTAGCTCAGGCAAGCATAACTTACAAACAGCAGAAAATATGCAGTCGCCACATAAAAGTACATCAGTCAGTGACAGAGGCTAATATAACCCTTGACTGTAAACCCTGTATGACATCCACAGACTGCCTGTAGCATCATAAATAACTGGGCCCACGCCGCATAAGCATCTGGCTTTGAATACAGTACATATCCATCAGACAAGGAACAGAAAAACAATGACCTAGATACTGTAGCAGGTAGCACAAGGGAAGGAAGTACACACACTCACACACACTCACACACACACACACACACACACCAATTGATAACAGCAGTCTCAACAACTCAACTGTAACCTGGAACATTTGCATATCTATGCAAATCAGAGAGGTGATATGTCCAGATTGTGCAAACTGACTGCTCACCTCCACCTTAATCATCAGAGGCTGATCACAGCACAGAGAACAAAACAGGAGAGCGGAAAAAACTGTCTGCTGATGGGGATCTCTCTCCTCTCTCCGTCTCTTGTAAAAAAAAGAAAAACCTGAAAAAGTGATCCTTATCGTGAGTGACTGGCTCAGCCTACTGTAGTTTGCCCTTGATCTGTATTATGTAGATTTGTTCTCCACTAAGATGAACTCAGAGTCGGAAGTCTGATAACGGTGGAGGCAACGACAGGAGAGGCGGCGCACGGAGCAAATGCTGCGAGCTGAGCTGACAAGATCTGCAGTAATGCAACACTAATTTTAACCTGAAGTTTGTAGTGAATGTACTCTTTGTCTTGCAGTTTGCATAAACGTCAGTTAGACATGATGATAGAACTTCAGCACTACTTTTCTCAGGCCTGGAGTTACATCGGAGGGTCAAGCTCACAGTCATGAGCCCGAACAGGATTAAGTACAGCAGGAATCGACACAAAAACATTTGTAATGGTGCGTGTCAGAAGATAAGAAGCAAAACAATGAAGATGCCAAATGATGCGGATGTTACTTTGAGTTGTGCAGCGAGCTTGCCAGGCTAATAAACAACTCCAGAAAACAATCACAAGGAGACAAACCAATATTGCTACTGTATGAGTGGAATGAAATTATGATGCTGATGTAAATTGAACTCTAAATTAAAGCATTTAATACTACAGTGTGTTTATGTTTGCTGCATGCTTTAGCAAGTTTGACTCAGATGCAATGTAAGATGAGCCGGTATATGATCTGTTTCACTGGGTGAATTGTGTGGAGGGGAACTAGATGCACTCAGTTTAATTTGTTGCTTTAAATGTTTCAGCTCAGACTAAAGCAAAAGTTAAATAATATTTCTGCTAAGGAAAGTTCGAGCACACAAGGAGAAGCTACAACTAACATCTGGGTTTCAGTAATATCACTAGTCATTATTACTCCTCCTGTATTGAAGTAGCGCAGA
>JAPZDZ010000007.1:18242978-18260141 GCA_029783805.1 Acanthurus tennentii | reverse complement strand
TTTATTAAACAAATTGTGCTGTTTTCTCTTTGGCTGTGGGCACATCAACAATCTCTCCCTCTCTCTCTCTCTCTCTCTCTCTCGCTCTCTCTCTCTCTCTCTCTCCTCCCCCTGTCTCTTGCCCATCCCTTTATTTTCACGCACAAGTCATGATACCTCGTAAACCAGACATTGCCCTAATGAGAGGAGACGTTTAGAATGCAATTCCTTGCACTTATACACACACCACAAGCACACAGCAACAATGGCTGGTAATTGCAGTACACACACACACACAATGCAAATGTCATTGCATTAACACATGTATGCAGCAACAGAAGTGTGTTGTGTGATTTTTATTTTTATTTGACACTTTTTTACTGTTTTTTTCTATGCAGTCGTGCTGTTGCACCAGCGTTTTCACTAACCCTAATCCAGTTCACATTACACTGAGCTAAATTTCACACCAGCTGCTTCAGGTGTGAAACACCACTTCTGACAGTTTGATGTTGCAGTAAATCAATTCTGCCACTCTGTCTCAACAGGCGCTGTCTCCCCACTGCATCATCTATACTTAAATTACTATTAACAGAAGAACTAAGTGGTTATTTAGCCACATTATAAGCAATATTTATTTTTACATTAAATCGGGAAAAGAACAAAAAAGTTCATGCTGAATCAGATGATGATTATGAGAAGATGCTCATAGAGACAAAGCCACAAATTCTGCAACTGTACGTAGCTTTTGCACCTTTTACAGCTCATTGTTTTACTGCTCTTATCAGTTCTGCTTTCCACAGCTGTTCTCAGGAAAAACTCACTGCTTCCAAGTCCTCCAAACAACAAATACCACAGACACATGAGGGCTTGCTGAGGGGGCTACAGCACCCCGTGAAACCAAGCTATAAAAAACCATCAATCAATAAAAAAGTAGAAATTTATCTTAGGTTTTTCTCTTTCTTACTGGGATGCAGGCGATGTTTGTAGTACATAAGTATTTGTGGTGGGGAAGAGATTAGATTAGATTTGTTGTGATGCAGCCTCTCAGCAGGAGCTCCTCTAAAGCGCACAAACACATTCAGGTGTTTGGACGTCGTTCAAAGTCCCACCGAATCAAATTAACTAAAGGCTTCAGGATACTGATCATTTTGTCAGATAGACTCAGAGAGGAGAATTCAACCCAGTCAGCCAAGCTAGACTACATGCAGTCACTGAGATTACTGCCCCTGTACACACACACTTTTGCCAACTTGCAAAGTAGAACAACAACACAAATTTTGAAAGATATTTCTGAGAACAGAGTATTGGTGATAATTTTTGTGGTTTTCTACCTCTGGATTATGACACGTGCACCGAGAATCAAGAAACTGTCCCCTTGCGTGTTTATTTCAGGGTTTATTTCGTGCTTTGCTTGAGTAGAATTTTGCTAGCAAACATAAATGCACACATGAACACACACGCACAAGCCCCCACTACACAAACAGGCTGTGAGTTTTTCTGATTTCCCCAAAGTCTGTGCTCTGACTGAACAGGCTCTGCCTTACTACCTTTGCCAAATTCTCCGCTTATGTTTTTTCTTTATGTCGTCTTGCCTTTTCCTCCGCCCCCTCCCCTCTCCTTTCATCGCTCTCACCTCTTTCCCTTTTCACTAAACCCTCCTCACTCCATCCCTCTCCACCCAGACGCCGCTCAGAGTGCAGGGAAGGCGTTGACCAGATGGGAAGTGATGTTATAGTACCACAAAAGAACAGCTTTGCGGCGTGGGACCTGCTCCCTGCCATATCCCATAATAGAAAGGAAATGAAGCCCCAGATAAGGGCTGCCACTGTCTCCTTGATAACCTTGAAATGATTTGCCGACTGAGTCATATACATATGGTGTCTCTGAATCCTCCACTGGCTCGGCTGAGGGCCAGATATAGAAATGGCCTTTCTGCTGAATGAGTACTCGGCATGATGACGATGGGACTGTAATTGTACAGGAATGACTTCTCCTTATGCATGAGATAAATGCGACATGTGCACCACAACACTGTGTACTAATCAGTCTGGATAAACAGGGATGAAAGTGCTCTACATTTAAATATGAAACACCAGCATATCAGCCTAATCTATAATTTAAGAGGCGCAAAAGAGTAAATAAAGAAACTTGTGCTTGGCATTGAATGTACTCAGTGCTGCGATAATGAAATGGACAGAGCTGTACAGCATCCAATCTTAAGTGATCGATGTAAACCTGATCTCTATCTGCTCGCGGTGTAAAATTGTACACAAGGCTTCTGAATTATTTTTATGTCTTATCACACTATGTCTGCAGTGGAGCTCACAGGACTGATTAACTGAGCAGCAGATCAGAACAGAGCTGCCAGAGCACATCACTCAAACACTTAAACCTAATTAGTAGTATGCCATGCAAGGCACACTGGTCCTGAATATAAATAAAATAGAAATGAATGATAAAGACTCCTCATGCAGGAATTAGATATGCATGACTAATCCGAATGCAGATGCTAATAATTCTCATTATTAGGACGCTCTTCTTGTCCTAATATCCTGTTGCTTATTTACAATCACCTGACCTTTTTTCAGACTGCTGTTCAGTGAGAGCCTCTCCCATGGTAAGGATGTTTTTCTTTTTTCCCCCCCATCATAAAAAAGCAGAGCAGCTCAGGCCAACTAATCTTTGCTGTCAATTGACAATTCGCATTTCATAATGCTATTCATTTATGCTCCCTTTGTGCTCTGCTTTGGCTAATGTAGCTCTTTCAATTTTCATTTGGTGTGCGTGTGTTTGTGTGTTTGTTGGTGAGGATGCAGGATGCTTAGGTCCTAACCACATTAGGGCTTGTTTTTCTTTTGGGTTCTGGTTTGCATTAGCTGTGCGTGTCATCCATCAGGACAGACAATACTTGAAGCCGTGTGCTGCATATTCTTTGTGAAGTGGTGATGCGTCTCTGATGCTGTGAGGTCAGGATGGGCACATTACCCGGCGAAGTTTACAGAAAACAGAAGGGCTAACTTTACACCTGCAGTATGCATGCGGTCTTATGTGTTCTGTTGCTTCTGTCCTCAAAACAGACGATGCCGTGCAAGCTTTGTTCTCCTCAGGCTGGATGCAAGATATAGATTAGACATAGAATAGGAATGAGGCTTTGTTTTGGAGGGGGAAGGGTTTAAAATGTTTAAATGTATTCATGAGTGTGGAACTACAATTGAGTCTGTGTGCGAGAGAGACGAGCTGTAGAAATAAACATTTCTAAAATGACTCAATGCCGACTTCTATTTTTATTTGACTTGTCTCTGCAGCAGAGCACAAATGACAGTCATTCAGAAAATAATCACCCACCTAGAACTCTGCATTTTTGTTGTTGTATATAAATGGTTTCAAATTTAAAAAGTATATAAAAATCCTTTGAAGAGAAAACAGAAAAAAACCCCCAAACAATTACCTTAGACTAACATTGCTGGTTTTGTCTTGTGAACTAAAGGTATATTTTTAGAGGCTGGGGGCCTAAAATTAGGCTCAGCAGCAGGTTGAACAGGGATGTCAGGTGAAGAGGGAAAGTGATATTGTAGAGGATGCATTTAAAGGTTAGAGAAAAGTTTTATCATTTCAATTTAAGTTTTTATATAAAGTCTATTTTCAGGTGTGTGTGTGGGAACATACAGATTGTGTGATTAACATCACAATGACTCATCTGTGAGCTTTGTTGCACTTGTCAGGGTTTACATGTGACATTTTTATCTTTCTGACAGGTTTAAGGAATACGTTGACTTCACACAATGAGGATCCAAACAAAGCCCCCTCCATGGGGCTGAAAAATGACACTGAGGATATCACATTAGTGTCTTCATTGCGTGTTCATGGGCCCTGCGTCAGTGATTTGCATCACATGTTGTTTGGTTCGCTTTATTTGTCCCTTCCAAGAATTCTGGGAACAATTACAGACAGAAAATTAAATCAGAAGATGAATATGAAGAAAAAGAAGTGGCAACAGACAATTTAAAATAAATTCAGCCTTAAAGGGCCCCTGTGGTACATATAACACATTGTGCACATTGTAAAGGCAGCTTTAGCTGTGTTTTGCCTCAATTGTCTTAGTTGTATAAATCTCATGTTTATGTTTACAAGGCTGACATCATGTCTCTTACACATAATTTCACCCTAACTTGATTAAGTCAAAGGGGATTTCCATTGAATGGCTGTAAATTTACATTGTAAAATCCTAAAATCATCTGTATAACAGCCCAATAAGCCCAATATTGATAGTGCGCACGATAAGACAGGTCTGGAAAATGAGAGTTTCTGTTGCCTTATAGTTGAGATGCAAAACATAACCGACTGATGATATGAAATACTTAACCAATAATGTGTAAACAAGATTCAGTGTGTCGTATTGGCAAAGCCATTTAAGAGACATCCTCATGCCCAAGTGCTTAAATTAGAAAAATGTTTTCCAAAAATGCTCAAAGTCCAAGTAACCTGTTGAATGCATCTGCAGTAAAAACTAAAGGAAGGGCAGGACAGAAATGGAAACTGTTTTACATGGTAATGGAATTTTTACCCCCAAGAGACACCGCCATAGGTTTCGATTATGCCGGCTGTTTTAAATCGAAGTGGGGTTTTTTTTCATCTGGGAGAGATGAAATTGATTGAAAATGATGCTGAGTACAACTCGGCATACAGGCGGCAGGGGTTGAGGAGTTAGGAGGCGGCTGGGATGCTGACGTGATTGCCGTTGGATCAAGATCCAAACTTAAGCTGCATTGATTTTGACTGTCAAATCACGGAGGGCACAACAGGTGTATGTCAAAATGTCAAGAGAAGTGCAGATTAGATTGAACAGCCTGACATGGCCTCAGCTGAATGAGTGCCACTTCCTCAAGCTAAACAGGACCCATTTGAATGCTATCTGTGGACAGCACAATCTGTTATGCCACAATGCAGCCGGAGTGACACTGGATGAGGGAAGTTGGGGATGAAGGCCGGACCTGTACTGAACAAAAGTTTTTCAGTATTTGTTCAGCCACAAAGGATTAAAAAAGAACTAAAGATCTTTTTTTTTTACATTTGCAAATTATAATTTTTTCAAACATTTGTTATATGCAAAGGTCAGTGTGCACTGCATTTTCAGAATTACATAGTTTGGTCTCATCACACATACGCCTCACAGACAATGAATGGGTAAACAAATTTGTTTTGGCCGTGGGTCAACACTATAAACTTGGACAGAGTGGTTTATTTGGCTGTTATCATGAGCCTTTTACATGTTTTGCTGACTAAAACATGGAATCGCACTTGAGGCAAGAATTAGCCATTGTATATTTACATATGAGTCACACCTGAATACAGATATTTTGCAATTCTATGCCAAGCAAATTATCCTGTGACTGAAAAATGAACAATCTGCCAAGAGCAAATTACAGAGGATGAAAGCAACCCAAACCAAATAAACAAACCCAGATGAGAAAACACGATTCAAGTGAGTCCACCAGGGATTCGTGCCAGTGTGTCAAATGCCTTAAAAACATACACAGAAACACTGCAGATCATGTTCAGAACGAACCCAGACTAAGTGGGTGATCACTGGAGGTGGTGCAGAGATGTGCCCCCTCCAAAATACCAACCCTAAAAATTTGCCTCCTCCTGGAATTTTAAGACATGTTGCTTCAGTAGATGTATACGAACACGTCTGCACAGAATCACACGTGTAGTAAATGAAATGCTCAATGATAACAAGCATGTTACTGTTGTTGTTGCAGCTCCTCATAGCAGGGACCGGTGTTTTGCACACAAGCTGCATTATGTACAGGATTTCACTTGCCTTTTATCACAGATCAGTTGCTGACTTGCCATTAAACTATATGAACCTCTGCTGTAAAACTGATGATGAAAGCACAGATTCACTCACCAGTTGCACTAATGACAACCTTTACACATAAAAGCACACAATGCCCTTGTCATATGGTGTCTTACAAACCAGCTCCTGTGTGTGTACACAGGAGGGAGGTCATTTTCAAGCTGGTTAAAACTGATTTTAAAGGATTCATCACTGCAAGGGCTGCCAAAGGTGAATTAAAAAAATAATAACTTGGAGGGGTTGAATATTTATGCTAGTTAGTATGTTGTACTTTATATTTGTAATTATTTGTACTTATTTTAGATTACTCTGCAAATCTAGTCTCACTTTGAACATAACTGGTCTTTAATCTGTTGATCAGGTTTTGAAGTCAAATGAAATCTACCTTTTCATGTTGATGTAAGACAATAAATAATGAAGACTGCACGTGGTTTTCTGGCCCTGAGAACGAAGCAAACATTGAGTATGAAAAATATCACAATAGAAACCAAGTCTGGGAATTCAAATTATATACATGTTATGTAGCAGCATGGTCAAAATACCATTTTGCAGCATTCAAGGACCAAGGCTTATTACCGCTTTATTCTATAATACAGGTTTGCACAAAGACAATGAGGTTTCTGTCCCTTTATGCCTCACAAGAAAAAAACTTCTTTTAATTTTGGTGTCATGACTGCCAAACTTCAATCTGAATTTTAAATAATAGCCAAAAAGAATTTTGTTACAAACTGTCGGGGGTCACAAGAGCTTATGTCAAAAGCAAATTCATTTACAAGAGAAATTAAAGAGGAACACTGAAGACTATGCCAAGACTGAAGGAAATATATAACTTAGATATCTAAGTGTTAGATGTACATGGCAGCAATTTATCAAAGGAATTACTCATAAAACCTCATTTCTATTTTGTGAGGTTTCCCCTCCAGTGCTGGTTTGCTTGTAGGTTTTCCCAATGTCTTAAATAGGGTTTGCATCAGGTCTAATGTTGATTCCTGAAAAGTTAGATGGGGTCTTTGGTGTCTGTTGGTGAACATTTCAATAAATAAACTGTCTTGGTGGAGGATATTACAGTGGTTAAGGGGGAAGCACCAAGACCAACTTAGGGAATTTGAATAGTTTTAAATAAAATGATTCAAACCATTTGAGGGCCCCGTCAAAGTGACTGGACCAAAAACATATGATAATTAAGAAGACTGTGAATCAGTGACCACACAGTTCATATTAAAAGCAGTCAGGAAGCAATCAAAACAACATCACTCATGACTTGTTATACAGAAAAAGTGGAGCAGAGGAGTCCAAAAAAGCTACTGGAACGGGATCCTTCATGTCATCGTCGGGAGGTTGCTTCTCTTGACAACCTATTGCCACTTTGACATTGTTTGCCAATTTCTGTAGGCTTCAGTAATGACAAAAAAAGCATTTGGGGTTTAGATAAAAAGGCAGCATTTAATCCTGTTGCTAAGACAGAAGAACCTCAAGAACCGGGGGCAGTCTGGCCATCTGGAGCTGCGGGAGTTTTAACACTGGCCAATCATTGTGGGGGCCGGCAACACTGATAGGAAAAAATAAACAAATGTCACATTTGGTCTGATTCTACATTAGACTAGCCATCTGGCCTCATACAAGTGTGTATGTGTGATTATGAAAGTGTGTTGCGGCTATAAATTTGTGACGTCCCTCCCTCACTAACATTTTGAGTTCACGGACGATGAGGTTGATAGAGATGGTACTTTGTTTAACATGTGTCATTAATGAGGTCGTTAGTATCCGTGGCTCATGACTGGATCATGATTGGCCAGTCTGAGTCAATTTAAGGGTTTAGTTTTTTTTAAATTCCAGTCAGTTGCTGCTAAATTCTTAGAGATAACATGGGGTTACTTATCCTGTAACCCCTGTTCTCTGATAACGCTGGTGTCAGTGTGGAAAACACTCTCTCAGCATTGTCCTCAGAAGCTCTTGTATCATTACCCCGCAAGCCATCAAGCCAGAGCCCCTTGCCTCCTATAAAAAAGGCATAGACTCAGCATCACTCATCATTCAAGATAAGACCCCTGCTGCCTCACTTTATGCAAGGTGGGTGTTTCTGGTGGAAATCACATTATCGAGAACAGGGGTTACAGTATAACTAACCTTTAGTTCTTTTAAATGGTCCTTTCAGTGTCTCACAATGTGGCTGTACTGACTACTCTATTGCTAGATAAGCTTATCTGAGCGACTGGCTGTCAGACCAGGAGGTGTGATTTTTTTCTAAAAGAGCCCACAATCAGGACAGGCCAGGGTGCACTGTGATACAGTTAAAAAAAACTATACCAAGAACAAATGTGAAGCACAGCTCAGTGCAGTCTGAGCTTTCTCTAAAGCTACACCTCTAAACTGAGCCTGAGAAGATTTTTTATTTTTAATTATCTTTTTATTTTTAAATTTTAGTGACGCAAGAAAGAGAAATTTAATGACATTTGACCACAGGGGAACCATGTGGCTTCCTTTTGAAAAAGGGCCTCATCATGACAGTGACGACAGTGACGACAGTGAATGATTCTCTCTTATAACTCTGTGTTCCTCATCATGAGACACTGCATTGTTTATTTGACTGAACCAGATCTCAGGATTAATGGTCATGTTGCTGGAACTCGCACAGTTTGCAAACAGGGAAAACATCAGACATGAAGGATGGATTATGTCACACCTGTGGTAATTTATATACTGCAGTAGACTGCACACACGGGCAAAAGTGACAAAAAAATACACCTAAAGTTGAAAGCAGCCGCCCAGTTGCCTCACTTTTTTTCCACATCTGCTAATGCTGTTACTCATATACTTGCAGCAGTAGCATCTTCACATATCACCAGCTCACAAACAAGCAAGAGTGCATCAACTAAAATCACTGCGCTCAGATAAGAAAGGCACTGTCTTAGGCACTGCACAGGACATATGTTTGAGGGATACAACACGTCGACAGATTTTGGAGCCATTTTAGTGTTATTGATCACTGCGGCTCCTCATTCTCTCCGTTCTTTCCCCCTTTGTCCTCTAATTGCGTTGCTCACAGTTCCCTTCTTCATTTATGCCACAGTATGTTATGCTGCTCCGTGATCTCTGTCATATTTAGTTTCCTGTTGAAACTCTGAATCTGCCTTATTCCTTTACAGCACTGCTGTTGTGAATATTCAGAGGTTTTAACTCCTCAGTTGCGGTGCTTGAAATATCACTGCATTTGTGAGGTAAATATCAGAGCTTGGGACCCTTAGGAACCATAAAAACATGTAAATTGTGCTTACATAGAGAAAAGAAACTGAAGCTCATACTGCCTCATCTTTATACAAAAAGTGGCAAGTATCACTTTGATGGAATCTTAAAAACTGGCTTGTAAAAAAGTCTTCACATTAAACTGTTAGACCATCTATTAAGCCTGTCATTAATATCATTTCTGCTCTCCGGCTCTCAGCTCCTAACCACTCTCTGTAACTGATCCACAACTCATTTGTGCTTTCTTCCTGTCAACGTCAAATTAAACTGCGTCTCAAACTTAATAAGGCCTCTGCTGTACCTCACATGGCACATAAAGCATGGAGGACCGCTATAAAATACAAATTTTGACGATGAAGGCATTGACATAAACTGCTATGCTATTACAGAGATGAAAGGCATGGGGAGGGAGATCGCATGGCTCCTTGAACTTTTTAATTACGACCCAAATTCAATTACTTTGCGACCTCATTCTTTACAGAACAGCAGGAAATTGCTCCAATCCAATGACAGCGCTTGTGATTAAAACATGTTTACATAAAAATGCTGCTTCAGAATCTTCGATCATAGTCTTTCATTATCTGCTCAACCCTTTGTTAAATGAAATTTGGAGTTGGAATTTTCTTTTTTTTCTTTTTTTTTTTTTTGAGTTGGAAGTTTCTTATAACCAACTCCAACTACTCTGTATCACATGTGAGAATACATAAAAAATACTGTATTTCTCTGCTTGTGCTACCCACACACGGGTTTGTCCTAGTGCTGCTGCACTGCTGTCAATCTTTATGACAAAACCATTAGATTTTAAAGATTCCTTTACAAAATCTTTAACATTTTTTGCTGGAAAAGGGATGAAAATTTTTTAAAAAATGTTTTTTTTAAAGAGAAAGAACTCAGAAAAGTGTTCAGCAGTGTTGGAATCCATCTTCCTTTCTTGACTAGACTTGGCGACCACTAATCACCCTGCAGGAAGATAAATGTTGAGCCCTGAGCATACTGCACTGCTGAGATGTTGGCAGTGTAATCTAGACTGTCACAGTTGACACTGAGGAAAACAAACACCCTTATGGGACAAAATTAGGAAGGGGTAAAGACCAAGGGAAAATAAGGCATGAAAACAATCATATCAAAATCAAAATTATGAGTGGGAAACCCCTTAAAATGAAGAAATTTAGTATACTTTAATGTAGGTTAGTGGTGCCGGATTATTTTGATTTGTAACCTGTTAAAACAAACTACTTACAATCCCTCATCACCAGGGTCAACAAGATTAACCAAAACCTCTTATTCTGATAGACCTGAGGAAATAAAAGGAATTTATAATTCTCTAGAACATTTGCACAGACTAGAGATTAGTGTCAAAAACATGCTTTTTCTCCCATTACTAATGTCACAAAGCCTCCAGATTTATCTTCAGACCCCTTGTTGGACCCACTGCTGTTGCTTATTGTGGAGTTGGGTATACAGATATGGGTCTATTAAAGACATCAGCCTTCGGATGTATATCTGCATTCCTTCTGCGAGAAAAAAACTTTCTTGTTTTAGATCTCTACATGAATAAATGTATCATTACACACTATTGGTAAATAAGGATTCACATGTTGGTGGAATTTACAAGGAGAAATAGATCTTGTTGCAAAAAAGAAAACACATGGAGGAAATGGAAAGAAATATTTGCTTACTAGGATTTTGGTGATGTAGTGATTTGTTTGTTTAAAAAGAAAATCACAAGAGCATGTCAGTAGAAAGAAAACCAAAGAGAGTGAATTTCAATGCTTTCAGCTTTCTGGTGGTAACTTCACAGTACTTTCATGTATGTTCATGTTTTCTTTATACTGAGATTCAAATTATTCTGCACTTTTTTTTTACTTAACTTCAAATGTTTAAGTGTGTATTTAAAGGGAATATTTAAGTGGTATTTACTTGACAAGCTGAAGCCTTGGGCTGAGTAAAAGGAATATTTTCCATGTTTAAATAGGAAGCACAAGGGAATGGGTGTTTGGCTGAGTGCTTGGAAAGCAGAAATCAATGTGAATGTAATATTATTTGGGTTTAGAGAGGAATGCTGGCTAAACTAAATATTAGTAGGAACTAGAAGAAAAATGCATCTTCCAAGTTTAAAAAGGATACTTTCCTGTAACATAACCTAGACTGACTTGGCTTTTAATATCACCCACGACAAAACTAAAAAGACCTTTTTTTCCCCTTAAAAGTATAAACAGATCAAAAATATACATGATGTAAAACACAGACTAGTAGGACATATGATGTGGTATATATTCCAAAGAGATTTTGACCTTAGCTTAAGGCCTTTGTGACTGATTTGTGCTTTTTTAAATAATTAGCATGGCATTAAAATATATTGTTGTATTTCAGTTTTAATCTAAATGACTGGTCTTTAAGTATTGTAGGTGCAATGGGTACAGAAGTCTACGAAGTAAAAGAAGTCTTTAGGAGCCCATGAAGGATGATGATTGTTGGTACTTTATTATGACAGGTCATGTAGACCGTGTCTCTCTGCCCTAAAAGCAACAGTTCAAAAGCAACATTAAAAACTACTGTAGAAACCACCCTCCCACCTTGTGAGGGTAACACTTATGGTTTTGTGTGTTCTGCATGTCTGAGGGTGTGTACATGAGCGTGTGCTTAATTTTGGGTAAGAGGGGTGGCTCAAGAAAAGTATTTGCACTGGGGCTAATCACAGTTATGTTATGTTAATGTTTATACAGGTTAAAAAGTTTACAATATATGAATTAATAGCCTTTACTTGTATTGTTAGACAATTTATTTGTCACAGTGTCCTTTTAAAAAACTGTTTCTGCAGAAAAAAAGTGGTCTGAACAGCCTATGTTCATGTTGTGCATGAAGGGATATTTTAAGGAAAGTGTGATGGCGTAGGCAAAATGTTGAGGAACATCAGTTCAACATTTCTGAATAAGCCATGTAGCTGTTCTGAAGCTGTTATATGTGGATATTCAAGTAGTAACTTACTACCTTCACAATTACAATTTTGTTTGCATCAACATTATCAGCAGAGCATCTGGCTTTTTTTCCTTCTGAAAGAATCTTCAAGTTAAAAAAAAGATAATTGGCAACAAATTAAAAATATGATTAAAAAAAATCTCATAAAGAGCAAAAACAACAACAGGAAGAGCCATGCCTAAGAAACAGACAAAATGATATTCATACACTGTGTTGGACTCCTGGCTGCAGTTTGATTGGTCATTGTTTGTTGGGAATATAATGGCATTCTTCATGGATAAGCAAATAAGATGCAATCACGCAGAACAAATACGTGATCAAATTTCTTCTTGCCCCTGTTGAGTGGAAGCTTATATTTTATGCACAACGCCCTATTAATGTTTACATTTTCATAGTATAATGACTGAATGGTTCCACCAAGACTTTTTGATGCATGAAACTCACAATTAATCATAGTGAGTAAAGGCTGTCTCGCAGAACTCAACTACTTTTCAGTCATTAATATAAAAACTATGATTTAGAGCTGGAATTTTGAGCTGCAGATATAAAACTCATTGAACATTTGCCATTTATGTGTGAGGCACTGACCACAGAAGCTTACTATTACAGTGGCTGCCTATTTAATCAGACAGTGAAGTGCAATTTTAGTTTTTGAAAAATATGCCTGCACCTCTGCCTACACAGATTAGACCCCAGCATGAGTGCTATGTCTGCACTATTTTGTGGAAGTAAACAAACATATTCAAAAATCCATTTAATGTTTGAAATGTTTGTCAAATCTTCAGCATTAGACATTTTACAAGCACATTAAAATATGTTTTTATGCGGCCTGGCCAATAGTACTATTAAAACAGAGTCTTTACTAAGTTATAATTTTTTTAATGGGTTATTCCTCTGTCATCCAAACTGTCTTGGATGATGGATAAAATGGAAAAAGCCCAATTTTGAGGTTGATTTAATCCATGTAGCCAATCTGAAGGCAGCAGGTCCAGTATGTTTACTCCAATTACAGTCTGTAATTTGAGAGATGTGCTGCGTATTAGGAAAACAGTGCCCAATTACGCTCACCTCATGTGGGTACCATGATTAAATTTTGAGCATTTACAGGCGGCTGCTTGATGATGCATACAACTGCTGCATGAGTCTTCTCCCTCTCCCCGACTAATTTCCAAAAGTGGAGCAGCAGATAGATGTTTGACTCCGATGTAGCAGAGTGGGCGACTTACATGGAACAGAGTTTATGATTTTACAGACACTATATTCGGTGTCTAAGCTCTGACCTTGTTGCTCTCTGTAGCATACAGTGAGGCTCAGCACAGTGGTCACACAGGGACACTACAAACTATCTCAGGACAAGCTAAGAATCACAGAGTTGGATGCTGGCTGGAGGCAAAATGTCACAGAGCAATGATCAAAGAAAAAATTAATTGACACATCCAAAAATCAATTTATTTTTTCAGTTGTGTGTATGACTTTGTTTTTTTTTACTATAAAGTCCATGATAATGAAGGAATTGAGACATAACTCTGCGCTTCAAACACAAATTGCAATCATGATGTAACAGCTGATAATTATTATGCTTTAAAAGGAGAAAATATCAATTCAAACTAAAAGTCAAACATAAGGACACATTGCAGGCTATCACTATCACTTGTCCTTAAGAAAATGACTCTTAAAGAAACCAAACCACCTTGAGACACTTCAGTGTCATCACAAAATACAATTATTTAACACTTCAAATGGTGATTCTCCGTGCATGTCTTTCATGTAGTGCAAATACACTGCCATTGCATTGGCTTTACTGTCTATGATGACAGGTTATTGGAGGCAAACCAAGCATTTATACATTTTGTCGGTAAATGTAGTATAAGTCATTTCAGAATGATCCAAATCAGTATTCTGTTTAGTGTATTGGTTGTCCTAGTTTTGGGTGCACGCATACACAATTAAATGTAATTGCTTGAATTTAACTTCATGGAGCTACAGCTGTGCAGCCAAACAAAAATTCAACTATAAATATTTTTTTTTTAATCTATTGTTCTTCTACAAGTTAAATATAACAACATACAGAAGATTATTCTGTTCACATTTGTCTTCAAAATAAAAACTGTTAGCACTCATTACAGAGCTACAGAAATGTGAATTCACTTAAAAGAGTTTTTGGAGATGCTATTTAATTATACTACAAGAACATGAACTTCCAGAACCAGAAGGCAAGGTTGCAAAACTAGCAATATAGCATTTAGTGTCATTAATTTGTTGTGTGAATCAGGTATCTGCTGTTTAGATTTCGATTCATTACATACAACAAGCTATTTTGTGCTGTTCAACATATGTATGTAAGTTCTTTTGTTTTCTTAAAACACTATTCATCCAATAGTTCTGGAGAGAATTTTAAAAATGCAGCGGGTAATGACATCAGAATGAAATGAATTGTACTGAATAAACAGACTGGGGATTGGTTTTTATTTCACTGCCCTCCTCCAGAAGGTTCTGTGTGGTAAAACAAATTTAATTACTGACTTCAGTAAGTCGTGTTTTGGTCTTTGCCCAGTGGAGTTCCAATGTTGCTTAGTCGCATTTCCATCACAGAAGGGGATGAAAAAAGTGATTTCTTTTGCAGCAGTTGGGGGTAAATATAAAATTGCTCTCATTCTACCAATCCTTAAAGCAATCAAGTTACATATAAAGTTTGTGAAATGCACAAAACAGTTATTGGTTTTAACGGTACAGCTGAGAGGATGGGCGAGGAAATGGGGGTTATGTGCTTGCTGTCATATTTGTATAAAACGATGTGATTCATTTGTCAGAATATTCTCGGGGAGAGGGGGAAAGGAGTAGTTAAATCATGCTGGATCATTACTGCGAGTCGAACATAAACACTCCTGTAAATAGCAATCATGAAGGCCACCTCTGCTGTGTTCCATCGAATCCACTTCTGTGTCTGCGCCCTCTTTCATTCAAACAGAATGAACCCTCTGTCATTCAAATGCAATGAAACTGGGCCAGGGTGACTGACGTGCAGCACAGTAAAAAAGAAAACCTTGCTGTGAATAAGCAGTGAGAACACTTTGCTATGAAAACTTTATGTAACGAGGGGAAAGATGAAACGAATAACAAGTCTATTTTGTCATAGCCTTTGTCATTACAAACAACCGCTCGTTCTCTGTCTCTCTAATTTGCCTGGTGTGTTTTCAAGACAAAAGAGGATCTGAGTTTAATCCCTGCGTCTCGGAAAGGCCAAAGTGCACACCTTGTTGTCTTTTCTCATCATTTTAGTGTGTGCACGGGTATGTGCACGCATGTGATTTGTGAATACTGCATAGAATTTAATGAAAAGAAATGTAAACTACTTCAGGGATTACATGGTTTGAAAAAAATCTTTCACAAGAGTGAAAGACAATTCATCTTTTCTGTTTGAAACACCCCCTATATTTGAGGCAGACATGCAGATCCAGGAAGTATTGTTGGTAAAACAATTGCTCATGCAAAAAAGGTAAAATTTGGAGCTGGTTGCTGAAATGTGTTCAGAGTTAAGATGCACAGGAGAGACACTGGTCTAACCCCTCCTCTGAGAGCAAAGCTGATCCTGCACAGTTTTAATGAAGCCTTTCTTATGCTGAAACTGTGTTTGTTGCACATTTACTTAGACTTTGATGCCCTGGAAAATTATGGAATGTCTGGGATAACAAGAAATACTTTTCATAATTTGTGGCGGCCTCCCACAGTAGCGCCAACATTGACTATCAAAGATTTCCAAATTTTGACTGTTTAAAATGGGTAAAATCTTATTTGATGGTGAGCACATTAAATTTCTCAGCCCCTGCTTGTCTCTCTCTCTCTCTCTCTCTCTCTCTCACACACACACACACACACACCACACAGTCTAAGCAACAGTCCTATTCGTGAACCCCCCCCCCCGCACTCTACATCAAACCATGATCATACATGCCTATATGGAAGTGAGGAAAGTTAGAAGTGAACGCTGGGAGAGCGCTGCAGGGATGATGTAGTATTGTGAACCATCACGGAAATTAATACCGCATTTGTTCCCTTGACAAAAAGCCAACTTTTATAGAAAGTAAGCTCTGTGGGGAACCACAGTTTAGGAAATTTACACATTCAACAAGGTCAAAAAGATAGCATTCACTGTAAAAAGCTAGTAGCAAAACAAACTACACCACTGTGGCATGCTTTTAACAATCCCTGCTAGCTTCCCACTACGCAGTTATATACAGTATGAGGCTCAGTGTCGGATAGCTCCAACGGCAACTGCCTTTTTTAGATATGCAAAAGTTTAAAAAATCAAGAATGATGTATTTACTGAAGTATTTTATATTGTGGAACATAAGTCATTAACTCTAGCATCTAATCAAACGCTAAAAAGTCCTACTGACAGTGAGATGAGAAAACCAGAGGTTTTACAGTGTTCATTCATTCCTGGGTTGAAGGAGCTGGGCTGTCCAGCTTAGCATCCTCTACATTTGTATAATTGCTAGTCAATATAAAGTTATCATAAAAGTGAACAAAAAAAATGTGAGTTCTTCAACTTTGATGCTGAATGTTTGCTTCCTCATTCCAGATGAATATTTAAAAAAGTATATTTTGAAAACTTAAAGGGCTCTGCCTGAGGAGGTGCCAAAACTATTTGGACCAGAGGTATTAACAGAGCAGAGTAGGTAAAGCTGAACAGTTCAGTGACTAGGATGAAAAGTATTTTGAACTTGGACCATAGCTGCTGTGAAGCTGAAGTAGGAGGAGAACGTTGGGAAGGGACAGCTTTACCAAGGAAGAAAAAGATGTACGAGGAGGGAAAGCCAGCTAAAGGTGAAGCCACAGGTCACACTGACAGCACCGCAAACTGTTCACTCATTCATCATCACAAAGTATTTGTAGTAAAGCACCTCCTATATCAGTGATCATCCAATCCGGCCCGCCGAACTGTCCAATTTTTCTCTGACGGGCCTCTGACTGCTCAGGATATGAATCCTTGAAATTTGTATGATTAGTGTTGTGGTGACGTCGCAGATTATATTCTTTTGCAACAGCAACAGTTTCGTTGCAAATGAGGCATACAGGTGACGCATTTTGGAAGGTTGGCA
>JAPZDZ010000007.1:18227539-18242878 GCA_029783805.1 Acanthurus tennentii | reverse complement strand
TTTGAGTGTAGTCGGTTTCTCAAATGCTCATTTTGTACTTACACGTTTTCATTTTTGTCATTTTTTCTAAGAGTAATCGCACTTATACACTTGAGTAAAAATTTTCAATACTCTGCGCAGCACTGCATTTATCTTTTACACATTCTGTATTTGTGTGTGTTTGGCACACAGTTTTACAGTTTCATTAAAGGAGTTTTACACTTGACTCATAATGAGAGTGAGGACAGCACTGCATCTGTGGCACCAGTTTCTTTTGTGACCCTTTCTCTCCTCTGAGTCTCAGTACATGGAAATGAGCTTTAATGATGCATTTATTTTGACACATTTCCTTGCAAATATAACCAACTTTTAAATAACAGACAATCCTGAAGATAAAATATGATGTAAATAGAATGCGGTTAAAACTACCATGTCTGTTTCTTATCATGGGATTTAGAGCTGCTATCTTTGGCTGATGTTCTGGCACAGACTGCAGCAATGCTTTCCCCTGCTGGGCTCAATAGACTTTATGGTTAAATAACTTGGTGGGCACTAGAAAACACATGGCTCTCCCTCAGAGACTGACCTCCATTCCAAGCTGCTTTACATTCATCCCCAGTGCTGAGGGAACACTCAAGCATAGTTTAGTGGTAAGGACGTGATACCCATAAAACATGCTCTGTCCCAGAGAAGATTTATCATCGGGCTCCCTCTCTGCTGCTGCCTGCAGTAGATTACATGTCAAAAGTGGCAAAGCGAGCAGATATTTCAGGCAATAAGCATGGGTGGAGGGAGAGCAGGGCTCATCTCAGGAGTGACATTGCACTGTCTCGCTGAGAGGAAGGCGCAGGCTGACCCTTGATCCTATTGTTCTTAAGAGTGATGGCTGACCATAAACCTGCCTGGCATCACTGAGGTGAAATGTAGCAACAGAGGGAGGCAAAACAGATTACAGGTCTAAGGGATGAAATACTAAGAGAGAAATCCTCTTAAAGGCTGAGTACATATCTGCAGTTATGGTTTCCATCTTGTTGTTTAACTCCAGAGGTAATGAGCCAATGGCAAAAGAATCTGAATGTCATACAAATCATCGCAGGCATTGATTTATTGGAAAAGTGGGAAAATTAATTTCCCAAAAGGCAGAATGTATCAGTGTGAAAGGCACATGTAATGGAAGTGAACCATGACGAGACTGCAGTAAAACTCCATTTCTACCTGGATAAAAAGAACTCCTGTTGCAAGCCATCTTACGTCTACTAAACCCACATGTCTTTTGATTAGCCATTCAAATGTTGTTTTGTTAAACTATTAAAGTGTTACCTTATTAAAGTTTGGACATATCTTGGACACATATGCTGATATAATATCATGAGTGCTTTTGTGTGTAATTATGAGGTGTGATCTCTGAGATAATTTTGTAGTCTCCTCCTGTTGCGCACAAATGCAGTGCTACATGGTAATTTGCACATAGTAGGTGTGTGCAGCAACTTTTGAGAGTAAGTACTCCAAGTAACATTACTGGATTATCATCAACGGTTACATGAGGATTTGCGACCACTGTTAGGTATTTCTCCATTAGTCTTAGACTTGAGTCAATGTTTACAACCCAGAGACAAACTTTTGTTAGAGAGAACAGACAGAAGTTACAGGGAGTCTCATCCAGGAAGTAGAGGTGTGTGGAGAGGGACAGTTATGTGTGTGAATTATGGGCGAGACACCTGCACATATCCAACTGACTGTGAACAGGTACATTGTCATGTCGGAGAGCCCAGCATGCCACAGTTCATGTGCTTACATTGTGGCAAAATTCATGGTGCACAAGTCTGCCTATGTCAAAAAAAAAAAAAAAAAAAGAACAAAAAAGCACCCAGCATGCTCTTGGTTGTTCTCCTGGCCTGACTTTTCTTCTTTGGTCTTGGAGACTGCTGGCTCTACCACTGCTAAAACTGCATTGGTCTCCGAGTCATAGTTACAAACATAACTCCTGTCATCTATGACGATCCTTAACATAAAGTCGGGGTGACCCTGGTCCTGTTGACTGAGATCCTCCTGACTTCTACACAGTGCTGCTTCTGCTTCAGTAGTTAGTAATTTGTTATTATGCAGTAGATTTCAATGTAAGGTCCCATTTTCCAAAATATATCCAGTCTATTATAACTTGTATGATTTAACTGCATGTAATGTTTGATTGTCTGTGTCTTCAGTGCCTGCGATATGTGAAAGAATGTTTGACTCAGAGCTGTAGCATTAATTAACTGTTACAGATCTTCAAACAGACAGAACTATCAGGACATATAATGAACTCCATGCATGAGCAGCCTGCTTCCTCTGGATGCAGTGCTGACGGTGCTTTAGTCACGGCTGTTCTCCAGTGGAAATCCTTTGACTTGTCACTAACTATCAAGGATCGGGGCACCTGCATAAATGATTTTTGAGAAACAGAGATGACTCATGCATTTGATGTACAGTGACGAGGCTGCGGTTCCAGTATTTCTTCTGCTCTGTGAAGCTCCAGTCTGTCATTTATCATTGATGAAGGTTTGACTTGTATGATCTTCATGAATGAACGCAGCCTCCTATATATCACTAGTCATGGCAATGAAAAGCTTTATGATAATGCCACAAAACACTGCTGCAGTTTGAACAGCATTTGGGTTTAACGGCAATACACAAAAAAAATTGCTCTTATTTGAAACCACTGTTATGCCAAAGACACTTTGCTGTAACATTTTTGTCATCTTTTTAAGAAGCCATGTACCCAAAAATGATCAGTTTCATAATTTCATCATCTGTCACTGCAAGTCTTTCAAGTGATAAAACATTCTGCCAAAAAAAAAATTCAAAAAATATGCTGCCCTGACACAGTAAGTATTTCTCAAACAAAAAGAAGAAAAAAGGAAAAGTGAATTCTGAATGGGGTTCTAGACCTCAAAAGAGTCAAAGGTTCAAACATCTTTGTACTTGGAAATAGAAAGAAAAATCAAAGAGATCAACTCACGCCCATGAGACGAGGAGTGTGCTCGTAAAACATTCGGTGAGCAGAAACCAAGAACTGTTGAATGCTGTATTATTTTTTTTTTTAGTGTATTTGTTCTTCGTTATAGATTCAGTGTTTCAGATATGGATTCTTCTCAAAAATGTCTGATTGGATGGATATGTTTAACCAATTTAAAACATTAGTAAGTGAAAGAAAGAAGTAAAAATGAATCAAATAGAGATATTTGCAGTTAAGTAGCAAAAAGCTGGCTCTAGATATACTGTGTGACATTGCCATCTTATTGAGAATCATGACACTTAATTTCACAGTGTTTATTAATTTGCAGAAACCAAAATATCACCGTACATGGCACTTACATATAACAACAACAGCATTTAAAATGTTGTCTGTCATAAATTCTGAATACGTCATTCGTATGTTCTTTCAAACATTCTATTTAATGGCACTTCAAACAACCTTCAAAATAAGGCAATAATTTGGCACATTTATATAGTATATATATTTATGGACCCATCAGACTAATGTATTCCAGCATAAGCCTTCATTCAGACTGCTAATAGAGCCCATTTGTTGTTTTTGGCAAAGCACCAGGCTGCAGGATCATCCAGAGAGGCCTATCCATCATAAATTCTTCATCTAATCTGTGAGGAAGATCCCGCTTCTCTTCCAGAGTTACAAAGATTATACTCAAATTTAATGTCACACAGTTATTGTTAAATACAGAAAGAATAATTCAAAGAAGCCAAAACAATTTGTCCTTTTCAGACATTGCAGAACAAGTCTCAGGTATTTTTTTATCAGTGATGCCAGGGAACAAACTGATCTTGACAGTCTCTTCATGTAGTAGAAATCGATTGTCAGGCATTCAACCGAGTGACTCTGGTTTAATATTGTGTGAATGTGTGCATATTAAAAGCTGCGTTTCATGTCACTCTAAAACTATGAGCCCCAGAAAAGATTTAATTTTGTTGTAATGTGAAGATTTGTTAGAGCTTCCTGAAACTTATCTCTACTGACATGGATATTTGTGTCCACACAAAACATGCGATGGGTATACACAACACGCACAGCACATTTCTCATCTGTGCCACCAGCAAAGCTGTTGTTTTTCCTCATCTGCAACCTACTATTTGTCAACACATAACTCCTGCTGAAAGCCCCACAAACTACACAGACGCTGAAAGGTTTCTCCAGGTGAATTCAGGTTTCTTAATATTCACCTGCCATCTACATTTTTTTCCCCCTGCATCATTCTTGAAACACTGACAATTGCCTCACACAGGTTCCTCATCAATGCGCCAGATCAGCTGCTCAGAGCCCGTCATGGCTGAGTGATCCGCCTGGATCCATCACTGACCACCGGCCTCTCTCCTCATTCTGTCTATCACTCCGTATCGCCCCAAACGTCTTTCCATCTCTCTTTCCGCCTTTCTTTCACTCCGCTATCTTTCTCACATCTCGTCATGGTCTTTCTCTCAATTAAATACCCTTCCCAGAATTCTATTCTGCTGTACAGCTGCTGTGGTGTAATCCAGTCCAAGCTACATCGGCGCTGCAATCAATCACGCAGCCTGTCCTGCAGCCTTTCAGTCTCCCGAAGAGCGACTGACATGTGAGCTGTCACCTCACTGTCATTCACCGAAACCCCTACAGAAATGTAAAGGTCAAGCACCGCCAACAGCTGAGAACAATTTATTTTGCTCTGGGAGAAATTGTCACTCCTAATGCAGAGATTTAAAATAATCTAGCTGGCTTTGTTTCCTTGTAAGTCCATAAGACAGTAGGTAATGGTACTGCTCAGGCTATTAAATGTGAATATTAATGAAAAAGGATGTCAAAGTGAGCAGATAATGTATTATATATAAGACTGCTTTTCTGAATAGCATTACAGTGTTTGAAGTGTCTCTAATACCTTCAATTATCTCGTCAATCTAAGCAGGCAGGTGAGATTCCACAAGCCAAGCTACATAATGACACCCCGATGAGCAGTTATCAGGATGTTGCATAAGCCGACTTTCTGTTATCTGAGTTTGGCTTCTGCATTATTGATTGGAGAAGCTGACTGATAAATCAAAGACAAACAGTACGTAACTAAGACTGATTGGAAACAGTATTAAACTCTGAGCATGCTTTTTCAACACATATATTACATAACTCCCACTGAGTGCATATGAGTGAAAAATCAAAGCAGAAGTAATTCTGATAGAACGCAACAGCAAGTAGCTGCTTGTGACTTCTGCAGTGTGAGGCAGGTGTAAGAATGAGAAGGACAACTTAGCCGAGGGCAGTTGAATTTTGAAGGTGCTGAGTTGTCATTATATTTTTGTAACTGGCCATGTCAGACGCTGTTTACATTAGATGCAACAAGCTCTTTTTACAGGCTGCTCTGCAACACTTCTTGAAGTCTACTCCCAATGAACATCTATTTTGTAAACTGCGGCTGGCATACATTCTGTTCCATACATGGTTTTTTGAAAATCTGTATATGTGTAGCCAACCAATCCAAATCTTGCTCCCATAGACCCTGCTCCATGTAACAGGGGCATCACTGCTCCTTACAATAATTTTCCCTTCAAAGATGTTGAAGTTTGCTCACTGGCTATAAAGAAGTATGTTGGCACTTAACCTCTGTTCAATTAGGATTAGTGAACCAGTCTTTGATTGGTCAAGGCAAGCAAGGCATTTATTTGGGTTCCACCTACTGCACCCATACAGGGCGAAGCCTGTGTGTAAAAGAACAAGATGGCAAATATAATAACCCTGGTTAATGAGCAAAGACAAAGCCCTCCACCAATGAATTCTGGTGCACTTATCTTGCTTGTTAAAGTGGGTTATAGATGGCAGAAAGCTTCTTTTACAGAGTCTTGTAAAGAGCTCCACTTATGCTTTTAGAACCAGGGTTACAATATCACAACCTTCACGTTCCTCTACACTTCAAGTGGTACGTGTCATTTATATGAAAATATGTTGAAAAAACAGGATTTATTACAAAAATTGTATAATGTAGAAAAGAAGGTCTAGAGAGTATAACCTTATTGGAAATGTAGAAAACATCCTTGAGGGTAGAGAGGAAGTTCAGCAGTTAAGTAATCTGCCCTTGTTTTAAACAGTTGTACACAACTCAGACAGAAAAAATGCATATTGCAGAGCTGAAACTGTACACAACCTTTAGCTAGGACCAGAAAATACAGTGCAGAGTTGGTGAAAAAAAGTTGGTAAAAGCTTCTTATATATCTTAAGTCTTCCTGGAGTATACAAACTGCCTCAGTAAACATGGAGTTGTGGCTGTGCGCTGACCCAAAGGTTTTGAATAACGACTCAGGGCCAATATCTGCCCTTCACCTCTTTAGGGCACACCACTCTTCATAGCTGATTTACAGAAAATAAATTGCCTGCTGTGTGCCTGCTGAATCATGGTTCAGATACAGCACAGCTATTTTCCACAGTGGCAGACAGCTGTCTGAACAGCAGTTTGAAAAAAAAGGTGTTTATAACTTTCATTTTTCCTTGCAGCAAAGTTGCACCTCACGACCTCATTCTTTTACTGTGACCTCTAAAGGTGAACCTGCATGCAAAGGTTTCTTTATTGAAACATGGAGAAATGACACCTGAAAGGCGATTTCTGTTGCACTTGCAAACAACTTTTACATACATAGTTGGGGAAATATGCATGTTGACCAATTATGTTTTACCTACTGGGGAGCCAATGCTATGCAATGGCCAAGCAATGCTGGGCTTTTTAAAGCAACAGTTGCACCCCACTGTGTAAGTACTATACTTTCAGGAGGTAAGGAGTAATGACGCTTTCAAAATAAAGAACAGCAAATCCAAGCGCATTCATCTGGAGGAAGGAGCAATTAAGCTTATTCAGATTAGATTCGTGGGGCTAAAAGGAGCTATAGTGTTTAATCACAAGATCCCCTGGCATTCATGTGCTCTTTTAAGAAAATTCTTAAGTTTGATTGAAATGTTCCCACCACTGGATTGCTGGACTGAGAAATGTGTACGGATATCAACTTTCTGTAAAATGTATCAGAATCATTCGATTGAATTGCTTATTTTGCTTTATTTTCATACCTATTTCCATAATATCCAAGAGTATTTATTGCACCTACTTGACATGTTAGGTCAGAGTAGTCAGATGTTGTTTTGAGGTTTTTATGTGCAGATATAACTTGTAATGATAGGAACTTTATTTTAAGATAACACAGGGGACGCTGCAGTCTATGGTTCAAAACCTTTGGTTTTAGTACTTGAACCTATGGGGTGGTGAGAGGAAATAACCTGACATGGCAAGTTTCACATATGCAAAGGATTTATCTAACGACACCCGTAGCTACCACCTCTTTCTCCTCAAAGGACTCTGATTGGTTCAATAATAGACCGAACACAAATGAATCTGGTTTCAGACTCTGATTTCAGACTTGAGATCCCAGCAGTCCAGCTACCTGGAAAGGTTAGAAAGGAAAGAGTGGCTGTATCTGTTCTTCACAGTGGTACTAGGAGTCGCCAAAGAGAGAAATTTTACATTTTTAAATCCAATATGTTGTACCTTTAATAACGACAGACAGCTAATAAAAGCAATAGTACAATGAGAACAGGTTCGTTTCCAATACATCCTCTTCCTCTGAGTGTTAAAATGGAAGTAATACATTACTGAGTGCAGGGTCTAATAGTTGAGCTCCACTGGGTCTGCTTCCAGGCTCGGGGTGTGTTAGTTTAATTTCAATATATCAGGGCCTGTCATTGTGAGAGTCTGTGTTGAATGGGTGCAATATGCAGCAAGGACTCATGTTAACATACTGATGTTTAACATTTCTACTTATCTCAGAATAAAGATTAAAAAGGAACCAAATGTTTATGGAGTAATATAATGCTACATTGGAGCTTAAATTAAATTTCAGAACAGAAATCTTTTTTGAAGGATCTGATCTTGCAGATGGGCCCAGATGAAGCCCACGTATAGAACTATCTGAGCTGTATGAGACTCAGGAGAGGCACAACAAAATATCTGATGCTTATGAATCTTGCATGGTATAGTTCTCCTACATTTCTTATGACAACCTGGCCCTCTCTGTATAATTTACCTATCATTGAACTTAAAGCATATGCACACACTGCATACAGAACATCTAAACAGAAAAATCTAAGCAACTTCTGACTTGTTTGAAATGTGCGAGCAAGACTTTACTTTCACAGACTCACCTTGACAAGAAAGCTATCCTCTCACAGAGGGACACACATAGCCACGCACCGATACACAAACCAGTTCCTCTGAGTCTGGAAGCCTCAAGTGAGGCAATACAGCTGGAAGATGTTAATAACGGTTGACATCAAAGGCCTGTTCGTCCTTATACACCATTTACAATTTCCAGTGAAGGTTGTGAGTCACATTCAGACGTCTGAGAACAATGTTGAAACAAGTACTGCAGATTGCCAGAGGTCCTGTACCAGCTACTGCATTGGAAATTCACTCAGTGTAATGTTATTGAATATATCCATGATAATGATCATGCTGACCCATAGCTCAAGAAGAGAAATGTGTCTGTATTACAGCATATTTGTCAGAAGTCGCTTACATATTTTTCTCCATTTCAACAAGTTTTACATTTCTGTACATTCTGTTAGAATACTATGCCCATGCACATGACAAGAATTACAGATGTGGTTTAATTGTTTACTTTTTCAACATCTGGTAAAAAAAATGGCTTTTTTCCTTTGTTTGCATCAATATATTTTGCAACAATAAAGAAAAATGGCAAGATTTGCTGAACAATTCCCATTCCCATGTCATTGCTGGTTTGGTGCTTCCAACTTTGCATCACATGAAATATGCAGTTCGGATAAAACTGCCTCATAGAGACAATTCCAGAATCAGCATAACATTTAGAGTAATCCCTTCACTTTCTTATCAGTCATTCAAAGTGATTAGATATCTATCATGAAGAATGAAAAGTCAACACTGATGTGCTAAATGCTACTATCTATAAAAATCCATCTGTCAGTGATTCACGGTGCTGAAGATAAACATAAAAAACCTAAGCGTTATAACTGACTGAATGCCACTCAGTAATGTCAGCCTTTATTTACATCATAGACACTTGGAATTAGAGAATAATAAGTACTTGAATCTTTCACAGTCCAGAAGTTTTTAAACTTATTGCTCTTTGTGTTATACCTGCATAAAAAAAGACGTGACTAAATTTGCATTTTGCTCCTTAGAGACAACTCGGTAATTGTGCTTTACATTTTGTTTTGCTCTTGGTTTCAGTCTGCCTACGTGCAAGTTTCCAACAACTAAGAAGCCAGGTATTTAAAGCCTGACAGGTGTGAGGTCAAGAGGCAGTTTTGCTCAGAGTAAACTTACTGTTTCTGAACATTAAATTTTAACAATAGACTATTTGCTAAATTGGTTGTATTATATATACAAAGACTGTTCAACTGTTAAATTCCTGTTTCCCCAATAAAGTCTGACTTTCTGCTCATGTCAGCTGTATCAGATTTTACATGCTATGCCTACAGGGGTTTTATTTCCACTCGTTTCTGATTTGCAGTCTGAAGGCATATTGAAAAATTTTCAGATGGCTGATGCTGGGCCTATAAACATTTCCATTTGTATGAAGGATAACATTATGAGTGTGTGTAAAACCATGGAAGTATTTTATGAATAAATGGCCCCTCCAAGGAGACTAGGTGTTTAAATGTTAATTGCATCACATGCAATCAGCGGGAATCTTCATAAATGAGTCTATTTTTCTTGCATATAATACAGCCTAATAATTCACACAGCGCAATCAGTATGAATGCATTAGTAATAAGGATGTGAAAAAACAATGTATCCATGTGAGAATCATGACTTTTTTATCTCCTAGATCTCAGAATCGGTTACACAGATGTCAAAAATCAATTCCCTAAATGTAAGTCAGTAACATTGTATTGATGAAAAAGAGGCAGAATTCAGCTGCAGATGTAATGCAGCACCCTGACAGTCTACAGCCTGCACACCAGTCTCAAAATATTCATCTTAAAAAAGACAGTGGCTGCAAGCTTTTCTTCATGCAAGGACTTAATAACAACCTTTGTAGGCAAATGTTTATTATGAACTTTCTACACCATATCAGGGACTAACCTAAAGCAATTAGCTTTAGCAAAACAAGCCCGGCTGACCAACAACCACTGCAGCATTAAACAACTTAAAAACCAACTCGGAGGTGAAGAGATTAACTTCATGCTTAGTCTGCTTCCCCCCAAACACCCTGTTCCTGCTCAGCTTCTTGCACAACACTGGATTTCCCTGGAGCTCCGGTGCAGCAGGGAGGCTGCTCTCCACTGCTGCAGACCTAGCGATAATAACAAGACAGCGGACCACTCCCCTCATTTTGGTATTCCCATGCAGGCATGAGACTGTAAGATACTATCAAGTTAATTTATTCATTAATCAATGCTGTTAGCTTTTTAAAATGAATAGGTCTTGAATCATTTATCTGAATTGACATTTATGCTTCATATTGTATTTCAGTGAATTGAAGACACCAGTGAACAGTTTACCGGAACAAAACAGAACATACAGTTCCCTTTTAATGCAATCAGTTGAGAATTGTTTTGAATCAATTAATTGATTTTAAATTGAATTATGACCCACCGCATTGAGATTGTAAGATTCCAAAAGATTCACAGCTTTATTTAGTAAAGCTTCTGTGCCTTTGCACAAATTTATACGCTAAACAATCAACAGTCGGGTGGCAAAGACTTTCATAATGCCGAGACTGAGCAGGATGAAGAGTTTTTTATTTCTAAAGATAGTTAACTATCAAAAGTGCTTGTGGCAGCCTGACCTTTTGAATCAAACCAATGCCTGAAACAGCTTCACCTCCGATGATCCCTGGCATGCCTCACTGCCTGAATGCTGAGTGAGCTTCAAAAGAGCATTTGATGAGTTACAAAGATATCCACCGAGGGAGGCATCCAGTTGCCAAATAATTGCTCAGAGGATGGGCGCATCTGCTTCGCTGAAGCCCTGTTTAAGTAAACAAAGCGATGACAAACAGTGGAAGGAGAGACCAAACACATGGAATGAACACAGTGGGTAAATAAAAAAAGGGAGACAGAAGAGCAGCAGGATTTGTACCTGTGGTGTCTTTTGGCTCGATAGAATGAAAGAATCTCCAGGGGAAGAAAAGTGTAAGTGATGGTCAAAGCGATGGTGAAAATGCAGAGGTAGGAATTGTGCTTTGAAAGGGGTCAGCCTATGAGCACCCAGCCAAGAGGACTCTTAGATAGCTGGCCACTGGAATGGTGAATGAGAAAAATGGCTGAAACAGGTGGGTGAGTGGTGAATGGTGCATTCTTTGGTCTCTCTCTCTCTCTCTCTGGACTAAACAAATGAACAGTGAAAGGTCTCTTGGTTGGAATAATGAATGCTGAGGGGAGGATTCCGATCCCCTGGCCATCAAGGCTTTTGGCTGACCAGACCTGTCAGCTCCTAATGATGAAAAAGGTGCCAGGTGTGTGTGCGTGTGTGTGCAAATTGCACATGATGAGGTTCCCGTCTCCTGAAACGTCTCCGTCAGAGGAATTACACATGCCGGTAATCCAATTGAAGTAGCCACAAAGACGAGTCTGACGAAGAACAGTATTTACTCCACTAGTCATTATGTGTCTGAGGCTGCAGAAAGGTCCATTTATCTTCTGCTAAGCAGCACCTTGCACTGATATTCAGACTCCTGCTGCTTCAAGTCAACCTAATCTTGTTTCCGATCCTATGATTGCAGGAAAAGCTGGTTAGTCGACTATGTTTACTCCCATCTGCCGGATGGAATGAAGGAGATGCTGGCTATGAAAGTTGAACCATGATCTCGGAGTGATGCACATCCTTGACCCAATGTTAAAAAATGTATTTGCTTGTGTTCAAGCTGCTTCTAAAGGATTGATCCTGCAAGCCTCAGGCACAATGTGTTTTGAGACCAGTCCTTTACAAATAGTGTGCATTCGACAGCCAAAAGTAAACACCAGTGCGACTAAGGTAGCTTCAGGAGAAGAGCAGGTGAATTTATGATGCAGCTACAGGTTTGCTTTTTTCAATGAAACTTTGCCTCAAGGCCAACGCGTCTCCTCAGGTTTCTGTCTGGGAAAAAACTGCTCCGACTAATTCTTTTCTTTTAAATATTTACTTTTGGTTTTGCTTAACTATTGTCACAGTAAAATACTGTTGGTTTGTACGCTTTAGAGCTTCAAAACAAAAAAGGAACATGAACAGTTCTGACAACTTTGCTCTCTTAAGACCCATAGGGATAAGTTTAAAGTTGTTAATTCATAAATCTAGTGAAATGAACATGATACAGCTAAAAAACTACAAGGCCCAGCCTCATACTTGGCTCCCACCACTTTCATGAACACAAAACACACTTTAAAGATTCATTTGGTTTCATCAGAACGTGTCTGCTTGCATCAAGTGTTGGCTCGTCATAAATTATTTTCTATACCTGCTTTGTTATTGTATTTCATTTGATTTGACAGAGCAACCGCTGTAGGAGAGGTTATTGGCGAACAGCGGCTGGCTGTGCAAACGAAAAGAAAATTGAGTTCAGCGTTGGCAGTGGCTGTGATATGTGTTCGGATTAAACAAGGTGAATGAGTTCTAGTTTTCCTCCAAACCATTCCCTGTATTTATCAGAGGGAATTCATGTAATAAATTGTGCTATCAAAGGAATTGCCATGCTTTCATCTGCACTAAAATAGGCCTCTTGGGCTGTTAGGTGACGGAGGGTTAGTACGAATTACAGGGAGAAGTCTGCAAGTGTGCACGGTCGGGGTGCATCATGGTGGCAAAGAGGGCAAAAGGTTACTGAGGAGACAAAAAAGAAGGGAGGGGAGGCTTATGTGAGGGCCACATGGGAGGAAGCAGCAGTATGGCTTCAAACCAGTATGAACCTGTCTTGTTATCACTGCTTTCACTGCCATTTTTTCTACTGATGATTACAATGGAAACACAGAACTGGTTTCATCAAAGGAAAATAGAAAAAAAAAGCAAAAACAGACAGGTCATCCCACAAACCTTTCAATCCATGACTCATATTTCCTTCTTGTTCCGAAATATTCCCTCTGGTGTAAAGTCAATCAGAAAGTTTTTCATTTCGCAAGATGCTTCTTGAGTCTTTGACCCAAACAAATGTAGAAAACTAGAAATGACTGCTGCTTGCTCGTGTAAAATCAATAATTGCACCAGAGAGACCGAGCGGAGCGAGATTATTTTTGCATTGCAGCAATATTAGGAGACTCTCCGGAGATTTAAGATCAGACATCAGATTTACTTGAAGTCTCCCTTTCGTCATGTGTCTTGGAGCATCGTTGATGTGACAGTTGGCCTTTATTGAGCAATCGACATCAAAGAAACACAAAAGTGAAATGATCTTACTTCAGTCTGAATATTTAATGGTTTCTTATGAACCCGGGCTACATGATAATGTAGCACTTGGCTCTGGAAAGCGGCTGTAATTGTTGGGAAATGACACAGAAGCAGAGGATTCTTTGTTGTTAATGTGGAGGAAAAAGACTGAAGTAAAAGTAAATGGAGGGTCTTCTCAGGCTGGGAGCCTTGTTTAGCCACTGAAAAACACTTAAAACTAAGTGTCACGCAGACGGCATGGCAAGTGAGAGAATAAGGGTTTTATCCGATGGTACTGCTTTTGTCTTCCTTCCTTTATTTTCTTTTCCTGTACTTTCATTAGGAAACAAGATCTGACTATATATTGTTAAAAAGTGGCTACCAAGCTTGGAAATAGGCATTATCTTCTGGTCATCAAATCTCACAAGTAGTAATTCTTTATTCAACATTAATCTTAAAAAAAAAAAATGAATGTAAAAATAAAACACATCCTCATGCCTTTCCTTCTGCAAAGAAAACAACTGCATGACAGTAAATTTGATTCAGAGATGCAATTTTATCCCCAAGATGGATTACTAATCTTCAATTTTCTGCCATGAAACTAAATAAATGTAGCTGGATGTTACAAAAACACAGTAACGATTCTCTACAGCTTCAGCCAAAGACCACAGAGAACATGTAGTACATGTCCTAAAAGGCAAAACACAAGCAGAATTCTCCTTTGTCTTTTTCTTTTTAACATTTTCCTTTGAAAGGATGATTCAATACCCTGGATGTTTCAATAAATACTACTTGAAAATCTGATATTAAGCATTTTGATTCATTAAAGTGATAAGTTATCAATCAGATAGACCTGATAAAATTAAACCCCAGGAACACAAACAACAAGTGACAAAAAGTATCAAAAGGAATGGCCATCACTAGCCTAAATTAAATCACAGCAGGCTGAATAATCACCAAGTCTGACCAGATTCAGACTTTAAAAAGTTGTGTTTGTTGATCAGAAGATGTAGCAAACAAAATTAGATCGTAATTTTGACAAATGCAGCCCGACAGCCAAACCCCGTGCTCTGGAGCATGGTGTCAGTCCACTTTTCTTTGATTGTGCCAGCTCAAGTGCTTTCAAAATACTCAGATTTTAAGCTGCTTTCAACTACTTAAACTGTTATCTGATTTGCCCTTTTGAATTAAATGTGTTTTTTCCTCGGATGGCTGTTTGTTGTACTTAATTTGCAACACAAATTTTTATCTTTTAAAAAAGATTTGATAATTTTTCTTTTAGCTTTGACAAAATTTCTAGTGTACACATTTTTTTTTCTGTTTTGTTGGTAATGTTATGTTGAAAGACTGAAGGAAAGATTCAGATTTTGGAGAATATTATTGTTGAGTCCTGGAATAGCTATCCATATGACCTGTAAAGTGATTTGCATATTCTTTCACACAGAATTTGTTTATTATAAAAATACCTATGTCTCTGGTGTGGTGGCTTCCATGCAGTGATATATACTGTATGTCATTCTGAACTGCAGGCCACTTAAAGCTCCAACATTTGAGAGGCAGGACCAGCAAAGCTCGGCAGCATGTCACACGATTGCATCACTTCATTCTGTGCTTCCTTCCATGTGGCTTCTCCCTGAAAAACTAAATCAAGTTTCTTCTCATCATGCCGGTGCTCCATTATCAGCCTTGTTCTGCAGCGCCACAGCATGCAACGCTTCAAAGCTTAATGCCGTTTCTGTTGCTTTCAGGTAGTCGAACCACGCCACGGCCTGTCATGTCGCAGAGGAGTTAAGAGTTCTCAGCACTGATTGAGGCTAATTCTTGTAATGGAGCACTGATGAGCAGCTGGATATTTCTATGCACTATTAATTACTGAAGAGTTATTATGTGTCAGGGGATTGTCTGCATTGATTATATGAAGTACTCATTAATACTGCCACAGTTTTTAAACCCTTAAACTGTAAAAAATGCTTTGAAG
>JAPZDZ010000007.1:18206313-18225978 GCA_029783805.1 Acanthurus tennentii | reverse complement strand
TTTTCAACGAAGTAATGAACTTTTTCCATCCTTTTTTCAAAGACTGAACCTTTTCAGGATGCCCCTTTCATCGATCAAGATACTTTCACCTGTTACCAATGAGCCTGTTTACCCGCAGTATGATCCAAACAGATGTTTTTGGAGCATTCAACAACTTACACAGTCTATTGTTACCAACTAACCTGTTCAAACTGTATATCTGTTATATGGAATAATGATTGCACCATTTTCTTCCATTCAACTGAAGCTATGCGAGATGTAAACAACACTGGAACCGCTTGCATCTTGCGTGATCACAGATCACAGTGACGCTCCAAACAATGCATCACTCACAGATGTCTCTACAGGCAACAATTTCTATCTTCTAACTTAAGGTTAAATTGTCATTTTTCTGACATCAAAGATTATTTTTAAAGCTGCACATGAAACAGAATAACGTACTGAAAATAGAAAAAGATGTTATATTCAACCCCCCATCACACCCTTCACAGCCCATCATCCTATTAACTCATCTGTAAAAAATGACTCTAATGACTTTGACAGTCAATAAATGCTGTAGCCAAATGATATCCATTCCCTTTATATTAAAGTCTGTGTCATTCCATTGATACATTACTACGATGTGTCACCAGCATGCCAAAGGACGAATTACTTCATGATTAAAGAATACTAAGTTGACACTTATTACTTTGATCCACTTGTACAGATCTGATCGGATGAAGAAATGGATGACCTTGTACCAGCGTGGCTGGTGTCTTTCTCCTCGCGTCGACTACAAAAAACCTTAGATGCTGAAATATCAGATCTGATCACTTTGATCCCTCCACTTTGTTCAAAGTCAGTTGGAGGGAAACGGAGCAAGTGTGCACAGATTTGCAGAACTAGAATAAGTTAAATCAAGGATGAAATCCACAGTGGAAAAAAAAGTCAGTCCTGCTGATGTCATTATCTTAGAAAAAGAGTTTCAAATCGAGATTTAAATATCAAACAGACATGCTTATATATATGGCAACAACAGGGTATATGCACCAGTCCTTTTCAGGGAAAGAAATAAAGAATGTGCAATTTAAAAGAGCACAAAAAGCGTAGATTTTTTACAAATTTGCGATATTGCCGTTGTGATTTTACACAATATATAAATGAACATGGTAATCACTTTAATATCCAACACAACACAGACCAAACAAAGAGTTAACCTGTGCCAGCCCAGAAGCGTTCAACGACTATTTTCCTCTGATGCTATAATGGAAATACTCATTCCGTTAACAACTTTAATCACAGTGTTTCTGTGGCACATTTACTTTTTGTTTGCTGACAACAGGGTTTCCCACTTGAAATTACTGAACTGAGGTCCCAGAGAATCCACAGAGGGGCTGTTTGACTCTTTAACTGCGACCCGTGAAGCCAAAATACCTGCATAATGCAGAAGATTACTTATTAAAAGTTATTGGGCTTAATTTAGAAAGTAAGACACACAATAATATCTCCAATAAAGAAGGAATAAAAGAAGTCATATTTCAAAGTGTTACTTTACTTGTGTTGCTCTATTTTATGAGGCAAGTCAGCATTTGGGATTTTGGTTACGATCTGAAATTCTCAAGAAAAAAAAATCTGGCTGTTTTCATTTGCTGGTTTGTTCTTTTATGCTTAGACGACTGGAATAAGAACACTCTCATACATATAAAATGCCCTGATTTTTTTAGGTTTTTTGATTTTACAGTTCTATGTTAGGGTTTAAATTGTATTTCTCAATTGGCCATTTTTGCTGTTATTTACCTCTGACAGGCAGCAAGCTGAAGTCTGATTTATGCTGTGATGCTTGACACTTTTGATGAGAGCTGCTCATCAGACATGGCATATTTTCAACTAAAGAAATACTTAGCTTTCATGTTGCACACTTAAATGAATTTTTCATGTTGCAGATGCTGTCATATTTTTTTTGCACGATGTGATTGCATACTTTTACTAACAATGTCACAGACGTTGAAGTTTCCACTTTAAACCATCTCGTACTTGTTTTCAGCCTGTCAGCAAAAGGTCCTGGGGTGCAGAGAGGACTGTGTCCAACCAAACAGCCTTTACCAGGCTGATCAACACCTTAACTTTGGTGAAGGACCTGAAAAATAGACTGCAAGCTTTAAGATCTATCTTGTAAATGTATTTGTACATAATCCTGAATTTTTAACAAATAGGATAAATCAAATCAACTATATGTGTACTTCACTGTTGGGACAAAGGGCAGGTATACAAGATATTCCTTTTCCTGCTCCCTTGCCACAGAACACAGGCTCCACATGCCACAGAAATCAGCCCAGAGAATGAAAAAAAAGGTCTTTTACCATGGCAACTGTGGAAAAACCATTCTAAAAGCATTAAATTAAAAACATTGCATGACTCTAATTTCAGTCGAGCAAGATATCCAAAAAAGTTGAACGCCCTACCAAAAGACTTGCCTTTTCGACATAGCTCTGTAGATCCAGCAACCTACACACACAAACACACTCCATAACTCCCTAATACACTTTAAAAGTTCAGAATGCTGGCTTTGTGTCCTTCATCTTCTTGGCAAGCACTAAGCATGTTCCTCAGAACATGTAGCACTCCGAAACACTAGAGATGCAGCATCTCAGAAAGCAGCAACAGCTACCCAACTTAAAACTCCAACATCTTGTGAAGGAAACTACTGCTGCAACTGCAGCAAACACAAACATGAGCTCTTCTGAACACCAAGCCAAAGACCTCCGAACAGCCTCCACAGTGACACACAGAACTCAGGGATCCCTGCAATCTAATTTTTACCACTTTTACCTCTTTGTGTTTGCCTTCGCATACTGGCATTAAATCAAATATGGTCAATTTTCCCTTTTGTCCAATGAAAATTCAGTAATTATTATGCTTTACTCATGTACACTAATCGATTTTTATTTTTCGGCTGATATGGGAGACTAAAAGTGAAAATCATTACATGAGTTGGCAGCACGGATGCCAGAGGCCATGTAGTGGAGGAGCAATCGAGTGCTTGGAGATAATGAACATATGTGTGAGTGCAGCTCAAGTGGCAACTACACAAGGGGAAGTAACCCTCGGGAAGTGGGGGGGCCATAATGACCATCTGTTCCTCTTCCAGATATGAGATGGTGTGAGATACAATATCGATGCAAACATCCCTAAACTCTGCAGTGACAGCTGTGCATTTAGTTTCTTCATTAGAGATAAACAACCAAAACACCACAATTGTTCAAATATGGTGATTTTACATGAACTTCATGTATTTTTCATACAAAAAAGCCAAAAGTAACATCTTTAAAGTATTTGTTCTGCATTCAAAACATTTAAATTAATCTTAGTTCCTAGTTTTCAAATTTCAACTGTGCCAAAGGTTTCACTGCGAGATTGCTTTTCCCATTGCGAAAAATAAAACAGTACAACATATGATGAAAATTACATGCTGTGAATAAACTTTGCCCCATAATTTGTCGACAGAGGTATTCTTTTTCTGAAAACATTCTGCAGATATTTAGGACATCTGGACTTTTTTCTATAGTCAGAAAAACAATCTAAATCAACAACACTCCAATGCATGCTATTACTATGCTTACTTAATTGTAGTTGGATCGAACAGATGACCTGATTATCCTGCACAGCTTCTTTCTCTGTCTTGCAATGGCAGGTTTTCAAGTTTTTGGAAAAGTGACCTCTCATTTCCCCTCTAGCGGCTCTCGGAGGCAACTCAGCGAGCAAAGTGCAATCATACCAGATGGTAACGCTGAATGGAGAATGGCCTGATTGGAGGCGATTATACATCTGGAATGGTCCAACAAGCCTAGGGATCCGACTCCCGGTGGACAGCTGTGGAAAAAGCCGTTTTCTAAAATTGCAAAACAAAAACCTGGATGATCAACTTGTCCCCCCTGCTGTCCTCTGAACTGTAATGGTCTGTACAATTATGATTACCAAACTGTCCATCCTGGAGCAGAGTAACTAATTTTAAAGGTGCCAAGGGAGAGGACAATGAGAGGAGTGAAAGTTCCCTTTCCATTCAACCCCTCAGTGTATAAATATGTGGACGTTTAGGCTAAAGGTGCTTACTGGAGTTCAGGCTGTTGCACAGGACATCTGCCGTCTGGCCACCAGCCAGAAACAGGGTGTTTCACAGTTTGGTGCATCGGGGATTGAAGGCTGGTTTTTACTGCTGCGCTTCTAGCTTAAAGAATTTATCTCCGCTGTTGTCTGCCCTTTGTAATGAATGAATGCCTGAATGAATGAAAGTCTGTCCTTATAATTGATTAGTAGACTGAAAGGAAAATTGTTGTTTCTTTTGTCCACAGATGAATGCAGTCATGTAGGAATCCTTTAAATCCAAAAGCTAGGTGTTTGTGGACATAACTGTGTTTTTTGTGTCACTGTTCTTCCAGACAAATTAGTTAACTTACTAATTAAGGCTACATCCATACCAATATTTTCAGTGAATCAGCTTTTAAAAACTAATCTCTGTCCAAATGAGAGTTTTAGCACAATATCACAAAAACCTCTGTCAAGGCTAGTGCTGACAACGCATATCACATGACCATTAACATACACTGGGATTGCACATGTTGGTGTTTGCCTCCTGCTCATTTATACAGTATTAGCATGTATGTTAACAGTGACTAACACAGACAGTAAGGATAGCAAGGCCTGTACACTGTTGTCTATGCTGAGTTAATATATAATGGTCAAGGCTCATAGATACATTGTACTGTTCTGTAAGAAGTCTTGTTAGCAAGGTTATAGAGCCAGTATTATTTTGGCCAAGTCCACCATTGCACAAAGTACCATCCAAAGTTGTCACATTCCAATGCTAGCCTGAGCTTGTAATAAATGTATAGAATCTAAATATAAGGTTAGCAACACTGCAGCATTGTGTGTTTCCCTGTAGGCTAAAAAAGATGTGACCATCTATCTCCTTCGGGTGAGTTTGACTTCTCTATCCGGCGGTTGTGTGCAGTTAACTCACCACCAGCCAAATTACTGTCATGCTGTGATTGTGAATGGTCAAAAGGCCACTAGGAAGTGCACCAGGCTTTAAAGCCAATTTTGCATAGTAGCCAATGGTAAAATTACACATCACATAATGGACTGGGGTCCAGAGGTATTTTTCCCTTGAGCGTACACTGTGACAGAATTGGACACTAACAGTCAAAATCCCCAAAATGAATCATTTTACAATCATTATATGATTCTCTTGGTCTGATAACAGTTGGAAGTCCAGAGGAGCAGCAAGATTAAATGATTTTAATCCTCATTAAAGTTAGTGGAAGTTAGCCGACTTGGCTGCCAGAAATCTTCTATGTGCATACTCTTTGGGCCCCACAATACCAAAGCTATGTGGAAGAGCACCAAGTACTTCCATCAACACTGTATCCTGTTCTTCTTAATACATCCACAGCTGGAGGACAGAAAAGATTATGTTTTTAAAAATGCCTGTGTGTGTGTGTACACTGGGTCTGGAAACACAGAGAGACACTAAACCAGGGGTCAGCAACCTGCGGCTCAGGAGCTGCATGGGGCTCTTTTATCGCTCTGCTGTGGCTCCCTCTGTCTTTGGAAAACAAATAATGAGTATTTTATTTTAATTTATTTAATTTTATTTGTTTATTTTTTAAATGTAATTCTAAATTTGACGATTATTGTGCTCTTGTAATAATAAATAATAATAATTCTGTTTTTCTTTTCTACTTTTTTTGTCACTGAAAATATGTGTCACAACTGCGACATGTGCGACACCCGCCGGCGTGCAGATCATTCAGCTTTTCAATCTCTGGTAGGCCAACCATGAATAATTCCAAGACAAGAAAAGTTTCTAAAGACACCAGAGCATTTACCAGACAGCACATCAAAGACATCAAATCAGCTGTGGCTTCCCCAATCAGCAGTGTCTTTTTTGTGGAGTTCAAAATGTTCAAAATGTTTTTGTTGCATGCAGGAAAAAAAATTGTTTTCTCTGTACCAGTTCATTGATTTCATGAATGCAACACACTACAGTTTTTTTATACATAGAATAAAGGTAAAAAAAAAATGCAGTGTTATCTTCATTTTAGATGTCAAAAGGGTTTTGCGGCTCTCTGTGTTTTCTTTTCTGTGGGAAACGGGTCCAAATGGCTCTTGGAGTGTCTAAGGTTGCCGACCCCTGCATTAAACTCACAAATAGTGTAGAGCAGCCATGAGTACCAGGTGAACCAGGTGACTGAACCATGGCTGCTCACACAGCGAATCCAACTGAAGCTGGGTCACATATAAAAAATAATCCTCATACAAAGCAGGTCATGATCTTAACACAACCTCCAACCCACAAAAATACAAATAGCACATGACTATATTTTTCACTGGGTTGTGCAAAACAAGGAGATAAAAAGCAGGGTAGCTAGAGGCAGTATTTTTTTTTTTGAGCATGCATGTGTGCTTTCAGAGGAAACAAAAAAGCGTAGGAAGAATTCTGCTGGGACTATGAGGTCAGATTTAATGTTCAAGCAATGCAGTCCAATTAACGTGTTTACACCGTCATCACTTATCTTCACAAAGCCTATCAAAGAACAACTGCAGAATTGTGTGAGAAAGTCAAACAAAAATTTTGGGATTTTCTGCAATGACTTGTACATCAGGTCACTCTGCAACTGCGACCAAGTCAAAGCCACTGAGATGGCTGTGGTTTAAAGTGACCCTAATGTAAATATTACAGGCATTTGACCCGAAAAACATGGATCATATAAAAGATTGCATCACAGATGCATGCAAACAGTTTTTTTCTGGAGCTGGGCTGGGAAAGTGGTTCTAAAACTCTTTCATGTCCAGGACTTCTAGTTTGATTCTAAATAGACTAATATCTGACAAGATATTTCCTTTCAAATGTTTTTTTTTTTAAGGACTGTATACCTGTGTAGATTCTCATTCATCCAGGTCATGTTTATCTTGAAGAGTCAAAAAAGCAAGTCAACTGGACTGTGTTGAGTTTTTGGGAATAACCTTTCTTTTTCTGTTCTTCAAAAAGGCCCATTTAGGGTATCCACAGTTAGTAAGGGCTTCCCTGATGTATTTTTGTTCCTTTTCCTTTCCTTCTTTCCTTGTAGGAACACTCTCAGCTTGTGCTGCAGGAGATGGTGGGAATCAAAAAGTAAATATTGATCCGTATGTGTGGGTTTCCGGTACACTTCGACATTGAGACACCCGTCTGCCTCCAAATGTACTGCACAATCTAAAAAGGCCAGGACATTGTCCTTGACATCCTCACGAGTGAACTTGATGTTGTTGTCCACTGTGTTGATGTGGTCTGTGAAGGCCTCTACTTCATGTGTCTGGATTTTAACCCATGTGTCATCCACGTACCTAAACCAGTGGCTTGGTGTTGCCCCAGGGAATGAGGCTAGGGCCTTTCTCTCCACCTCCTCCATGTACAGGTTAGCCACAATAGGAGAAATAGGGGAGCCCATGGCACATCCATGTTTCTGTCTGTAATGGCAGTCTCTGAATTGGAAATAGGTGGTGCTAAGGCAGAGATCCAGTAAGGAACAAATGTGGTCGGTGGTGAGTTTTGTTCTAACCATCAGTGTACTGTCCTGTAAGAGTCGTTTTCTTACTGTTTGGACAGCCTCTGTGGACACCATGGTTTCCTCTGGGTCCAGTGTGATGTCCTTGATTTTTTTGTGCAAAGTCCTGTGAATTTTTGATGTGTTGGGAGCTTTACCCACAAGGGGAGCTAGGATTGTGGCCAAGTATTTGGCCACATCGTATGTATTGTATTTGGCCACATTGTATTGTATTCCCAAAAACTCAACACAGTCCAGTTGACTTGCTTTTTTTACTCTTCAAGTTAAAGGACTGTATGAGCTAATATGAGTATGAGTATGTCATAATAGGCAGGCATTCTGTCAACATATTTTCTATGGTTGGAATTATAATGAAAATAAAGTTTTCTCCTTTATTGTGGTTGGATCCCATGGACCACCCATGGTTAATCATCTCTTTAGCTGGCCAACGCTACTTGTCTCCAAGTGGGTCGTGGTGATGTCCTGTGAATGTGCCCCACTGTGAAGACCCTCGTTCTCTCAAACAAATGTATGTTGCAAGACCAACCTCATGTCTGTGTAGGAGACCACAAAGAGAGGCGTCTTTAAAAATTTGTGTTTAGCTCTGTCTACTTTGGAAACTTCTAACTAAATCTATTTCATTTGACATTCAGTTTCTCTCCTGCATCATTGTTTATGCCTTTATATTTCTGCTTTCATGGTTGCTTTCAGCTGTTAGGAGTCGAGTTGATGTGCTGATGGAAACTTAGCAGTTTCCCATTATGCTGCCTCAAATTTAAAGCTTTAAATAACAAAGCAATGGGAAACTCATTGTAAAGACTTTATAAGAAATGAAATGTGTGTATCAGTGAATCAGTGAAACATTGTTAGTGGCAATTCTTTGTTATAAACACCACAAGGAGGAAGAGTACAAGCAGAAACAAGCAACAGTGAGAAGTTAGATGAGAAGTTAGACGAGAAGCTGCAGAGAGCAGACTCTTACTGCACCTCTGCAAATGGTTCATCTCCAGCAGGTAAACTTCTTTTACCTGTCAAGCTTTGAAATGGAAAAACACATGCAGTAAAAATAGCAATCAACGCAAGACAAGTGTATCATAAGCTAAAGACACATCTTTAGCCTTGTTTTAATGGAAATCCAAATCCCTGCTGTTTTGGTCAACAAGCCAAGTCAAACAGAGATAAGCCAAGTCAGCAAGTGTAGAAAAAGCCAGACTCGGTTCCCCAAGCTGTAGTTTGAGACCCCTGGGCTGTTATCTCGCTAACCAACACTGATCCATTTAAATTTTTAACAGCTTTAAATGCATCTCGTACAAGACACCAGAGACAAGTCTTGCACACGGTTTCACACTTTAGGTAATTAAACATTTGAAACAAATTCAGCTATTCACACTGTTTTCTGTTGTATTTTTTTTTTGTATTTTTGACATTTTGCATTCATCTGACCTGCAGGAAGACAGCTGCAAAGATATTCTGGAGAAAAGTAAAACACTACAGATAAGATTTGTGACAAAAACATATGACCCTAACAACCATAAGAAAAAGGAAAAGAGGATATCTTTTTCTTATTCTCAAAGAAAGAAATACTCAATATTAAATTTATATCAATATTAAATCTCAATTTAATATTCAATTTTATTTTATTATAAAAAATAAATTAAACTTATATATATAATATAAATTTAATATAAATTTATATTGAGATGGACTGAAAGAGAGAAATAAGAGATGTCAAGCATTGTTTTGTGACTGTTAGTGAACTCAACAGGATAGATGCTGAGGAAAGAAGACATTGTGTGCATATACACAAGTTTACAGTTTTTACTGTAGTTTGCAAGTATTTTTATTCTTAATTCTTTATTCTTATTTTTATTAAATAAATCAACACCAGGTGCTCTCACCGATTAGCACTCTCAGCTCTCCATGACATGGGGCTGCTAATACCTGGCCTGTACTGATTTTTATAGAGGACAATAAATGTTGTTGGGCCAAACTTCAGATCACTACATAAAGCAATAAAAACCTAACAGCTATCTGGCTGTAGGATTGAAAAACCCATAAAATGACATAAAAAGAGGATTTAACATGTCAAATTGAGGATGAAACTTTCATGGTTACTGCTCAAAGCTCTAGCTCTGGTGTTTTATGTTTAAAAAAAGATTGGTAGAAAGATTTGGCAGCCACTGTCACACAACATCTTTAACCATCTGCGTTATAAGAAAAGAATGTGATTTCAGGAACCTTTGTAACACAAATCAGCCATTGTTAAGGTAGGGAAGCTTTACATGTTTGCACTGAAAGAACAGTCGTCTCCTCCTGTCTTCCACTTAAAATGATATGTTTTTGGCATGGATGAAAACTTTCACAGTGTTTGTGGCTCTTTTTGCTTTAAAGCTATGCTGTTCATTTGTAGTGTTGTGAACAAAAAATCTAAATTCAGAGCTCAACATTCCTCAGCCCGTGGCTTTGTTTACAATCATTAAAACAACGTCTCAAAATGACAGATTTTTTATGCTGAATTTCTACATTTTTTAATATGGTTGTACTGCACATGTTTGTTGCCTGAACAACTGTCATGTTTTCAATGTTAAGTAACACTGAATGCCTAAAATTATATACATACCCACTAAGAGACATGCTCTTCATGACAAAAGCTGCGTGGGTGTTGAGGGCAAACAGGGAGGGAAAAACACCATCTATTGGAGCATTTGTCTTGATGCAAAATGTGCATCACAGCAAAAGACTTTTATGAATTAGGAGCTAAGCTTTCAGAGTCTAGGCTTCAAATTTCCTAGTGCTTTTGCCATAGGTGAAAACTGATATTCAGTCTTGTCATAAAAAAAACTAGGCCACAGTTGCTTTTTCCCAAATTTCACCTTCCTCTACTCTTGTGTAAAACTTCAGCTGTCAAGAACGTACAATGCAACTTTGGGGGAAATATGATTAGAGATTCTTCGATGAGAAGGGAGGCCTATGAACACAGGGGAAAGGGTGGGAATAAAAACCATAGAACCTTATGTAACCTGTCTGTGGAGAAGAAGGGGAAAAAGATAAAGAGAGTGTGCATGAGAGGAAGAGGATTGTTGAGTATGCAAGCTGAGGATGACAAGATATAACTCATCTGTGAATAGGCAGGGAATTTTTTTTACCCAGAAGTGTCTGTATAAGGCTCAAATGTTTCATTTCTGAAGCGTTTCATGAAGTCCCATCGGGAGCTGCCACCAAAACACTATAGAGACGCTGTAATAATATTTTGGTGAGAGGGAGAAAATGTGTGTGTGTATGTGTATCAGAGAAGGGACCAATGAGATAAATAGTTAGAAATGTAGCTCATAGTTTGAGATGTAGCTGATGTATTAAATATAATCAGATTTTAGTACTACATTTAGGTCTATTTACTGCGTGTGATTTAAAAATTTGTTCCTATTTTATTTTTCCATCTAGTATTTTTCCCATATTTATGAGTTTTTCCTTTGGGATTCCATAGTATCACACTATAACTTAATGCCAAAGACAGGCATTAAAAGACAAGACAATTATTCCCAAAATTTTGAACTTTTATTAATCGTCTCACTAATCAATATCTTTTAAATCTTTGTCCTAAAAGTGACATCCAATATCACAATGGGAGCAAGGAGAGACTTTTTGAATTTTTGCTACTTTTTAGATATGTATTACCTTTTCTAGGTCAATTTGCCTAAAAGGCTTTATCACTGAGCGATGACTAGTGAGCAGAATATGGCAAGTTAGAGAAGGAGAATGTGTTGGCCAATGAAAATAATGCTGCTGCCTCCTTTCTCTGGAAGCTGGTATGAAAGGCAGCGAGAACTGTGATGTAGCAGTGGTAGCCGCTGTTATAAATGAGTCTCATTTACATTTGAAACACCAAACTAGCAAAGAAAGCTATTGGGGAACCAGGGGAAGGTAGATGTAGAGAGTATGTCAAGAAATACAAATGTGTCCCCTTAGATTCCCTCTCAGTCACTGTGCTTGTGCACAACTTCTTTTTTTTCCTTTGGCAAAGATGAAAATTTTGTTGCTCTATTTATTACAGGCAATATTACAAAGTACTAACTAGGATTAAGCACCCTCTTAAAGACAAAGAAAAATGTATTACAACTTAACACTGATCTTAAGCACTTTCCAAGTGTGCTTAACTTTATATTAAATGAGCATTTAAGGAATTGTGGTTAATCTTCTCTTAATTTAATTAAGGAGACGTCTCAAACAAAACAACATGGGTCCTTTGAGATTTTGCATATCAAAACATTATCACAGTGAAGGAGCAAGTGATGTCTTTTTCATTGAATGGTTTATGTTTGTCGGTGTTCCCTATGAATGATATGAGTACATGAAGTTCTAAAATGCAAACAAATGAAAAAGAAAGCAATTATCATTACAATTAAAAGCCATACCAAAGAGCTAATACACAGGAGGCAAATATGTCACATTTGGGTTCAATATTTAATTTCCAGGTTTCTCAGTTTTTACCAGTCAACTCCCTCAGCAGTCGAACAGGATACTGCATATGCAGTTTGATAAAGTAAAATCTAAGCACAGACAAATTGTTTTTAGTTAGAGAACAATAAAACTATCAAAGCTTTTCCTGAGGAATGCTCACAGCAATATGATCCAAGCTTTGGTTGCAATAAAAATAAATGGAGCTTAGGGTCACAGTGGCACTTCTCTGCCAGCACACCATATTGGCATATTGTGGCTCCCTGTCCTTAAGACATACAACACTATTGGCCAAAAAGAGTTCTAAGCTGCCTTCATCTCTTCCAGCAATTGCAGCCTTCCTACTGGCAACGCTCCCAGATCCAGAGCTATAAGGATCCCATCAGCCCTGCTCGACAGTGACCATGGTCTGAGAGCTGGAGGTCAGCTCTGGTGAGCACAGAGAGGAGTAGCGGAGGAGTTGTAAAGGCCTGCCAGGGATGAATGCACCAATTTGCCAATCAAAGGGCCTTCATGTGACCCATCTCTCTAGCTGCAGTTTGGCTTGAAGAACCCACAAAACAAGGCTGTAAGACACTCTCTGTTGAGTGGATGAATCATTACTCCTGTTTCACAGAGAATTTCTACGCTGTGGTATCAGAAAAATAGCAGTGAGAGAAAATAGAAAGTGGCACTTAAAACACTGCATAAAAGAAACATTTACTTCACCTTAATTAGTTGATACTGTGGCATGATTTCAGTCGAATTTAAACTAAAGATGTGTACTGATACACTTTATTACAGTAAAGATGATAAATACAGGTGAGCCCTCTGCTGGATTCTTTTATAGTCTCCTCCATGAGTGTACATGTATTGAACCATTAGCATGTAGGTAGTCTTATAAACAGGGTGTCACTACCCAATTGCATTCCTCTAGTACATAGGTGAAGGAGCTGCCTGTGCTTTCAGAACTAGGGTTACAATATTGTAACCTTTGTTTGTTCTGTTCTTTGAATAGTTGTAACAGAGAAGACACCCCAACCACCCAAGTTCACAGGGGAGTTGCAGGTTAAGACTGTGGCATGATGGGTGCACATCACACTCTTTTAAGAGGGACCATGCAACATTCAGATAATACGACTGGATTTGGCAGTTATACATATGCAGATTTTCTGGTGGGTTAATGTTTGTGTGTCATTGAAGGAAAGAATATCCAAAACGTTCACCAGATGGCTGAGATAAATATGAATAGAAAGTCTCAACCAAAAAAGTTAACATTACTTTGAAATCCCATAGATCAAACACACTCAAAATGAAAGAACCCCCCCTGACACGCCTTCTGTTATCATTAACAGATGCAACCTCAGTCTGTTTCAGACAACAGCTGTTTTATGATGTTGTAGTAATATTTGTTACAAGAGCACCAAAGTGCAATTTTGGATTAAAAGGATAAAAAAGATTAACTGAATAATCAAACAACTATGGAAGCCCTTGGGTTTGTGATAACATACTCTCATTGTAGACCTCAGCATCCTCAGCATATCATATTTCAACAACTACGTCTTGGAAATGCAACCAAAAAGAGTTAAAAGCATCTTTCTTCAGTCTAACTTGCCTAATATATGGTTTACACTGATTCACATATTTTAACTCAGAAGCTGAGTAATGCAGTAGTTGGCAATTTTTCAGCTCTTTAAGTGTGTCTCCTGAGAATACACAGACACAACTAATGTCAGGGTAGCGGCTGCTTTTTGTTTCATTTATGGGACTGTAAATTGAATAATAAGTCTAGTGACAAGAAAAATCCTTTTTACTTAGAAGAAATTACAGCCAGTTCAGTTTGAAACAAAAAACACAGCTTGTGGGGGACAACTTTCATCATGACAATGACAATTAAACCTCCCAATTGTTTATGAACAATACACAGATAGTTTCTATTGTTTAGTTTTATTTTAATTCATGTTTTTATAAATTTCAGCATAAGTTCAATTTATACTGCATACTGTATTATTTTAGCAAATAATGCTCAGTTTATATCTTTTCAAGATTTAGTGATGTTCTTATACACTGCAGCTGTACTGATTTAATATGGAGGATTATATGGAAGAGTATGCACAGGGAAGATTATATCATATCATATACCACTATACTGAATGTGAAATATAGCATTAACACTTGCCTCTTTTGATGCTTTATTCCCCTACATTATACAAGCTATGGATAAGTTTAAAGACGATACCATCTCTTGGTTTGCTTTTCCACGGAAACATGAGTGTCATTTCCTCACACTGCTTTAGAGACCTACACTTAGTGCACTGAGCATCACATTAATGCAGCTTGCGATGTAGGCCGTTTGATGAATACAGGATTAATGCAGAGTAAATGAATGCATGAGCATACATTATATGTTCTTCACATTATCCTGTATGTGCATGAGGAAATGCATTTAATTGATTGATGTGAGGTAATATTATGAGGACACATAAAGTAGGGCGCTCTGTGATGAGATGTAGCAGTGGTGTGATATATTACCCTGTGACTGCCTCCACCACGCCGCTCGCAAAACAAGACTCGCCCTAATAATTTACGGCTGCCAGATACAGTGAGGATACACAAAATGAGAAATTATGCAAAGATGGCACTAACACACAGGATTCATGTGGAGATACACCAAAGAAGACATCACACTATAAAGACATTCACTCGTCTTGCCACATCCCCACCCACCACCCTCCCGTCTCTCTGTCAGTGCTGACAGAGACACTTGGGACGCAGACATTCACTGTGAGAGCTGACAGTGTTTGATGATTCAAATCCTTCGCTGCCTGTGTTCATGGGTCCGAAATATGCTTCCCTCAGGTATAGTTACACAATGAATGATGAAATCTGAAGCAGGGCTTTGAGGGAAAGTGGAATGAAAAGCTAACACTAAAATTCTGCCTGCTTGGAGTTGAAGAGACAATTTCGCCTGAACATACGTGTGCAGTAGTCAGGAATGTTTGGGATATGGTTAAGCTTAGTCACCAGGGAGCCAGACTTATTCCCTTTAATGTAAGATTAAAATCAATGGATGTTTAATATGTTAAACGGGCTGAACTTGAGTCATGGTGATGTTGCATTAACATTGGCATTCTGTCAATGTTACATTCAACCTCAGACTGCCTGTTAAAGTTTGATATGTGGTTTAGTAAAAAGCGCAGATATCTGGTTTGTATTCACAAGTATCCATGTAGGGGTTGGTAAGGTGAAACACTTGATCTGCAGAGCAGGTACTACCGCGACCTTTTACCATTAATATTAATATTTCTCGTTACTCCAAAACCTGCCATTTCACCCCAATCTTTTCATCCTATGTATATATATATATATAAAAAAACATGTATCATTTCTTACAAAGGTCTTGTAGAGGTGAAGCATTAGCCATTGAGAAACGACTCTCAAAGATTTTATTGTGCTTGGACAAATCCATCAGATGTGATGCAACACAAATGCAATGCAGGCAGCGGAGCAGCTCTCAGGGCTTTCAAAGCAGGCTTCCCCTTGGTGGCTGATGGCTGCAGTGACGCTCAGGATGCTTGTTTCAGAGTTAATCAGAGGCTCCTTGAGTGAGAAAACAATGTTGTTTAATTTGTAGGAGCAACGTTATTGAACTGATTTATTTTCTAATTAGATTATTAACATCACTGTTACACTAAACGGCACCAACAGAGAGAACGACTGGTAAACTACTGCAAAATTAGGTTGGCAGCCTCCAAATACAGTCTAGTTATTCCTGCTATGGTGGGAACATAGCTGTGATTGGATATTTTGGTTTAACACAGTTGTTGTGCCTGCTTCAACCTATGAGTCATTTCAATAAAAAAATTTAACGAAAAATACATGAAATGAATCCCGATCAATGTTAATTTAACTTAACATAAAAAGGACTTTGTACACAATCGCTGTACAGTGATGTTTTGTTTCCCTCTTGACTAACCCTGTAATAAATGTCATGTGTGCTGATTTGGGCAAACATGCCACAATAGGATTGCAGTTCAAAGGAAAGGGCTCATGTTGGCAATTAGTAACCTGACTGACTCTTCCAATGTCGCCGGGTGCCTCTTTTTGCTTTTGTTTTTTTGCCCTCTTTTTATGATGTGAGAGTCCTCCCGTCGGAATAGAACGGCTGAGTTTGGCTGAGCGAGTCTCCAAACGGCAGAGATGGTGTGGGTGGATGGCAGCCTTTGACTACAAATGAGAGCACACAAACGCACAGTCTAATCCTTCACACATGTAATGAGCACATCCCCGCAATTCTACCTAACACCAGCCTGAATGTTTGCATAAACACACACACAGCAGGACACTATGTCCCAACAGGGACCAAGCAGAAAGAGGGGAAAAGTGATGTTGCAGTCCACTGCTGCATAGGTATGCAGCTGCACACACAGATCCACACACACACACACACATACACACACACACACACACACGTTAACAGACAGTTAATTCCACACACAAACAGCGATGAAGAGAGGGGAGAAGTGTACAGCAAGGCATTCATAAAAATTCACTTCCCTTCAGAGATTGCACACACAAGCAGCATGAAACATGTTTATAGCACATTGAGAGTTGCTCTTTGTACTTTAACTTCCTACAGTTCACATTCAAAATGCAGATATGCTAACAAAGGCCGACGGCACGTGTATGACCACACATATTAAGTGTTTAGGGGGGCAAACTTTCAGACTAAGCATTGTCCTCGTCTCTGTCGTCCTATTGCTCTCAGTGTGAGACACGGATCTCTGCAAAGCCTTCAATGAAAAGCTGCAATGAGAGGAGCTTATACCTGGTGTTAATTAAGGATTAGTCGCATAGGAGGGCTATATGAAAGCAATAATTACTGATAGGTTCCCAGCTGCTGCAAAAGCAAATTACATGTGTTTTAAACAGCCTATCTTCTCCTTTCGTACCCGGCCAACTCGCTCTCAGTCGCACACCGTCTCCATATAGAGAGGCTTTCAATGAGGATGCCATCCTTTGATTCTGAATGTGTTTTTTTTTTTTTTATCTGTGCCTCTAATGGAACACATGCAAACAGATCTGGAAACAGCTTATTCACAACAAAGCTCTTGGCTGTTATGCAAGTACACATGATTCCAGCTCAGTGAACCTAAGCATAGTGATTAGAAATCCCATAAACAAAGCCGGTAGTGCTTGTCAGGGGAGAAGTTACAGGTTTTGTCCATCAGGCGGAGGTGGACAGGGACATCCACTTCATTTTTGTTTATCCTCTTTACTCAAATCAGACTGTATTTTTGTCATCTAGTGTACTTTACGCGTGTAAAACAAGTGCTTACCCTGTGATGCGTGGCAGTGTGTCGGTGGAGAAGAGGGCAAGTTGAGGTTTGTCTCGCTCAATGAGCCATATGGTGTATTGCCCAGTTTGTTTGGGGTGAAGGAACACGGCCATGTCCAAGCTACATGGACCCTGGCCCCCACGAAGCCAAGGACTCAGCACCCAGGGGCCACTAAAGGCTGAACTGTTCACCCAGAGGAACTGACCTGTGGAAAGGGAAAAACACAAAGAACTGTAAAACATAGAGCAGGAACAAACAGGGTGTAAAAACAAACCAAACAAAAAAAAAGGAGTTAGAGACGGTGGTTTCCAGACTTATTGATCTGGCTGAACAGAGATCAGTAGAAGCCAGAAAGCTTGAAGATGATCAGATGTTCTCGTGGCCATGATGTGCTGTTAAAGTACAATCTGAATGATTGATGGGCCATGATTTCAAATGGTTTCAAGGCTGTGGCTGAGAGGAGCATTTGATGAAAATGCACAATATAAAGCTGCTTTGAAAAAAAAGAGCACTCAGTGACATCTCCTACACAAAAAACAGGGAAGCGGGTGAAAAATCAAAGCACTTTTTTTTTTTCTCTTGCTTTGAAATGAAGTCCCATTTTACTTTCAAACCTATTGAGCTCATTCAAGCAGGAAGTTCATCAAAAGCTGAAAGTTATGTGTGTATGTGTTTGTGTGGAATCTCTACTTGAAAGGAGGAAAATCCATTTTTTAATAAATTCATTTAAGAGCAGTGGTGTTGATGGATGGCAGATGAAAAATAGAAAACAAAAATCTTGCAGAATAAGTGACTTTTTTTTTTCAACCATTCTCACGATCCATTAAATTATGGCTGGCCCCGATGTCGCTGTTTATTTTAGTTGGCAGTGAAGGTTGCATGAGGTGCTCATCTCGCTGATGCCGTCAAAGTTGTAGAAATAAATCAGGAGATATTCTGTAACACAGGCTTGATATATTTATTATCTGTCCTTTATAAGTTTGTATCCATTTGCAGGCTGCACTCTTGCCCCTGGATAATGGTCATACCAGCTTTTCTAAGGGACAGATTATATCAAAGTGTACGTCTCTAACTGGGTCGAATTTTTCACCTTGTGTTTATCAGCTGTTACACTCAAACTGCCTTTTGCTATTAGTTGTTCATACTATTTGTATGTTGGTCCCTGTCAGGCGGGAGAATGGATGGGTAAATAAGGCTGTAAAATACTCCAACCATATCACCATGCTGAGAGAAGCATGCTAGTCCATTTAGCACTACTGAGCTAGTTACAGCTCCGCTGAATTGATGTTTCGAAGCTGTGCTGTCACTGGCAGGAGCCTCTCGTGCACAAAGCAGATGGACACTTCCTTCTGTGCGGTGACATGTCTGATGGCGAGTGTATTTCGGTCGAGAGTTACCAAGTCTGACATGAAACGGTTCAAAGAAAGGTCCAAGGATTATCTTCAGTAATTAGGTAATGATTTCTCTAAAGAAACATTGCTCAGATTTTTCAAAAACCCTTTTTTGTGCTTTATAGTTGCATTATATTGGAGAAAAGGCAAACATCTCTGTTGCTGATATATCTTTAAAACTTAACAACTCACATCAAAACAATCTAGATGGATGAACAGCAGAAAGGAGGAAAAAAAGGTTTTGGGTATTGGTGTGAATTGTGTTGTTATTTGCCAGGCTTGAAATGTTTAAATGGCTGCAAGGGTAAAAATAAAGACAAATGAATTTGGCATTCAAGTTGTAATAAAGTCAACAGAAGACTTTATTAAAAATATGGGCAGGAGGACCTCAAGTCTTTTTTCTGAAACTTCTACCTCTTCCTCTCATCCTCCCCTGATATAAAATGCTCTCACTTATTCCATGCGGTTTGCTGGTGAATTTGAAGGCCTTCAAATTGGAGTGCTCCAGTTAAGCCTCATTTGCTCTCTCTCCCTTCCACATTTGCATGCTCCTTACACGGAGGGTTCAGACAATTTGGCAAGGACAGTCCGAGTGCTTACAACAAGTTTGCAGGCTATGTGGATAGCACACATTTTCGACACACCCAGCAGCGATTTGCTATAAAGGTCTTAAGACTCAGCCTGGAAGGGCTCTGGGCTAGAAGGCAGAAACCTATTAACTCTTGGTTCCCAGTCCAAATAAGGTGTAGAAATTATCAGCAGAGTACAAATTATTACGCCAAACTGCAAAGGACAGGCTGTAATTCCATTAGCAAATTTCTGCCATGGCTTCACCTGTGAATGCTGCTGCCTAACAGACCTCGATGCCCTCGTTTACTGCATCACAAGGCCTGATTCAACTGACTGTCGGCACCAATCTGCATAGTGCAACATGATTAT
>JAPZDZ010000007.1:18159076-18171773 GCA_029783805.1 Acanthurus tennentii | reverse complement strand
AGGAATAGATAACTCAAAGTGTGTCAGCCATATTCACTCGTAGCCATTCAGATCAGCTTCTCTCACCTCCTTTAAAACCTTTGTGGCACAGTACATTGTCAATTTCGTAATGGCTGGAGAAGGAGTAGACTGCAACAGCCGGCCAATCTTTATGCAGGAGGAAACTGACAGGCTCAAATTTACGGTAACACAGGTCAGTCTCCACAGGCTGATGATGTTAAATTGGCCTGGGAAGATGTATCTTGAATTATAAATGCCTCTTCCCCCGGTATTAAGAGAACCGCTGTCCAGTGCAGGATGTCATTCAATGTTATGGGACGAAGGGCCGAACAAAACCTTGCATTTAACAGATGCCAAACACTGGCTGCTAGAGTGCGTATAAACTACTTTCTAAACATTAATTAAATGGCCTAACCTTCAGAGTTTAAATGACACAGCGTCACACTCCGTGGCCTTGCATAGCTGGGTAAATTACTTAACCAGATCAGCAGGCGAAAAGGCTTTTAAATTGTTTCTCCTTTGTGTGTAATTTAATTGCAATTCATTTGAAGTTAACTTCTACTTCGTCATGAAGCATCCCACCTGCCTGATTCACATCCAATACAATAGACAAGAGTTTGCTTAGCTGTATACACAATTAACTAAATCAGGGGATTGCTCTCAAAGGATCTTGTTTCAATTATCTATGTGAAAACTTAGAACATCCATCAAACCTGTCTGTTGGATTCTGGAACGGTCTGTTTATGCGGCTCTTGCCCACTAAAACCACAGAAAATGGCCCTCCATGACTAGATTGCACTTAGACTTTGTTTGAGCTGGCAGCAATCAGACTGTGGTTTCACCTTTCACCTGGCATGAAAACTACACCGCATGGCACTGCACTGTTCACCGCTGTGCCTCCCCACCCATTGTGGCCAGAGTGAACGGTGAGTTCTGAAAAAATTAAAAAATAGTAAAGGCAATAGTAATAGTAAATTAGGCAATGAAAAGGGCCCTTTGAGCTTTGCCAAATCGCAAATATGATTGGACCTGTGCTTTGTACCAGTACAATAATTGGGCCCTGTGTTGGCAGAGAATTTTGTCACATGGTGCAACAACAATCACCTGAAGCTCAATATCAGCAAAACCCTGAAAGCTTGTGGTAGACTGTAATCTTTTAAATATGGAAGTTGCTGCAAAGAGGGTACAAATTCTTATAAAGGGATGAGCCACACACATTTAAACAGGCAGCACGGAGATCTAAACAATCCACAGAGTTGAAATGTGGGCACTGAAAATTACTGTCAGCATTTCAGTATCTGACAAAATGTGAAATATGGTCACAAACCTTCTGTTTTGAGTAATGGCATTGAAAAATGGCCAGAAAAGTATTTTTTGCTAAATACTACGGTCTTTCAGTAAAGTTGACCTTTGAACTTTTGGATATTAAATATTATCACTTCACTGTTTTCTCCTATTAGACATTTGTGTGAAAACTATCAGAGGCCAAAAAAGTGTTTTGAGAGATGACGCTGACCTTGAACTTCGACCTCCAAACTTCTGTTTAGTTCATACTCGTGTCCAAATGAATGTTTGTGTACATTTTGAAGAAATTTCTGTAAGGCATTCTTGAGATACTACTTTCACAGGAATGGGACAGATGGGAAAACAACCAGCCACAGCTGTCGACAGCTGTCCACTGTTTTCTCTGGTTTTAAGGGTGGATATGTTGGTAATCTGCAGGTTTTACTGGTGCACAGAAGGTCAGACACAGAGGCTTTTAGGATGTAATTACAATGATCTCATATACTGTTTACATGCTGTCCATCAACATCTCAATCAACTAATGAATGTTAGTTATAATGACACCAAATTCTGTTTATACACTGTTTACTATTTAAAATCACCTGTTGATAAACTCAGAAATGTTGGACATTATGAGTGGGTCACTCGGTTCTGTGTGTCCTTCTGGTCTCTGTGAAGTTGAGTCTCTTTCAATGGGTGAGGAGGAGCCGGTTCAGTCCGGCCCTCGGGTCCTTTCAAGGACACACCATTGTGTTTTGCGTCCTTAAAAGGATCCAGCCCCTGAATTTGAACAGAGCAGCTGTCTCTTTTGATCTCTTGTTGTCTCTCACTCTGCTGACACGTCTCTTTTTTTACTTTCTGTTTTGTTTTTATCTCTGTCTGCTATTTATTCCCTCTTTCTCACACACACACACACTGCAGAATGTGCAAATATAGTATAGATTTAGCTTTCAACGTTCACCCACAAAGCGTATTTGGGCTGCCATCATTATATCAAAGAAACACAATGTTCAAAGATGTTCATAACAAATTCTGCGTTTACTTTGTTGTACCATGAAACACTGAGTGATTACTGAGCCTCTGGCATTTTCAAATTATCTAGAGGACAAATACCAAATATGACTCTAACAACCTTGCTTTTAATGATTTCTTTTAACCACAAATGACTTTACAGTGTAAGATCCCCAATGAGCAGCACAAAAGCAAACTTCAACCTCGTTTATATGACTGTGATTCAGGCCGTTTTCTCACCACAACCACATGTTGAAAGTCTCTGTGTCTTTGCGTCCAGCTACATTCCAGCATTAAGAGGACACTTTCCTAAGCTGTCTCTAAATTTTGTTTTAAAAAGTTCCTGTGCATTTCAAGACTCCAAAGAGTCCAGTTTCTGTTGCACAAGAACAGAAAACATTACTGGTACCAACATCAAACAAAACAATATTGGGAACAAAGCTGAGGTAACCAGCGAGAGGCGGACACAGCATTTGTTCACTGCTGAACAATACGCAATTACCTCAAGAGAGAGTCTATTCAAAAAGAAAACACTCTCTAAATACTTGATCTTGTCAATAATTTGTTGCAAAAGTTGTCGCTTCAGACTGCACAATCATTTAACAGTGCATCACCATGGCAACTTAACCACCGTACTGCTGGATTGTGAGAAATCGCTTGTTATTTTACCTCACCTTAAGAGAGGTGCAGGAAATATCTTGAATAGACCCCTAAAAGCTAATGGGAAGATTAACTTTTGCAACCAGGGTCTGATGTGGTGTGTAAGTATGTGTTTGTCTCTCTCTCTCTCTCTCTCTCTCTTTCTTTCTCTTTTCTGGCATTTCACTCCCGCCATGAGCGCAGCACACTGTTAGATAGCCAAAAGCACCTTACAAACTGACTTTAATCTCACTGTGAGCCTAAGGAATGAAAATCATTCTTCTCTGTTCTGGAGAGAATTATAAGTCCTTTCTTGTGAGACAGTGGCACATGAAAGACAGATATTAAGAGTATTACAAAGAATTCTCAAGATATTAGAAGGTGGCTGTTGTGCTTAAACTTTTATACTTTCTTCACTTTGCCTTTTGACAAAGTACCTAAAGTAGACACAAAGCTGCATAGTCAGAGGTGAAATACATTCATTGGTTTTAGTCTACAAAAGCATTTCTCTGCTTAATTTGACTAAGCATGCACTGTATTATTCCACTTAAAAGCAAGTTTTTTTATTCACTTGCATTCCCTTGCTAAACTTTTCTGTCTGTCACAGGTTAAAATGCATTTGCCCAGCACAAATTACACTGATTACCAAATAACCAATGAGTGAGTGGTGTCAGCTGCATATAAGATCCCCCTCTATTAGTGACATTGTTTAAATTTAAGGAATTTGCTGGAGTTTTCTATTTTGTGGCAGATTTCCACAATTTGGGCACCAAAGTAACTCTTCAGACAGACGAGTTGGGAAAAGGGATAATATATCCATGGATGGGTGTTTCAACCCTGAGATGCAACAGTGAAGTACAGAAAAAGACTAAAAGTGATTCCATGAGCCTGAGGCTGAATGTAAGCAAGAGGCAATGGAACCATTCTGCCTCCCATTCACTTGAATGAGCACCGTAAGTGCACAGGAGTGCAGATGTAATGTGAAATTTGTACAGTGCACAAGCTGCAGGGGGAACCATACTGAGGCTGTGGACGGCAGTAACAAACTGAGGCTCAAAAACTAAATGAAACATTTGTTCAGCAGCTGCTACAAAAGCCTGTGGCTGTTTTTACAGGTTTCTCTGAATTCATTGGAAAAAGGAATGAAGCGCGGAGTGATCAGGAGCTTACATTTACAAGTTACTTTTTTAGCCCATGAGTGCTGCGAGCTCCTGTCGTGAGCACTGGTTTGAGGTCAGAACATTATTGCACTGCATTGAAACAGCCTGTTTACACTGAGCTTACACCCACAAGTCTGACACTATGTTAATATCTCATATTGCAAACCATGTCTGCTTTCTTTTGTAATGCAAATATCGACATTGGTGGATTTTAACCAGGAATTTTTATGATTCGGAGGTATATGCACTTCTACATAATGCTACTGAACTTTTCATTCCACTACATTCATTTTCAGCTCTTGTTGTAAGTTAAAATTCAAAGTACCATTTCTCAAAAACTATGTATATATTAAATCAAAAATACAATATATAATAACGCAATCACTTTGAATACCTAATCTAGGCCTTCATTTTAGCAACATAACATACCAATAATTAAGATTCAGTGTTATAGTGATTATGCATTGGCAAACGAGCAATACTGTGACAAAGGAATGATGAACACTGTTCCCGTATCTTGTTCAGTTTGGCCTCACATACAGGGACTTGATGAAACGTGGCTGAGCAGCAGGCTTGCAGAAATCAACATAAAACTGTTCTGTAATTTTTTCCGCCCAAACATTTTCTAGTTAAATGTATACTGTATCTTTTGCACCAAACTGTATGTGCAATAATAAATTTGGATATTCATTCAATTCCCACCCGATCTCTGAAGTGCTTGTCATGCTTGTCAAGCATCAGTTACGGATGCGGTCTTGTTTGTAAATCTCAGCGGAAAAAAACACTCACTCTGAAGCAGAATATGAAGCATCTGCCAGAGGCCCTCTTGGCACTGAGAGTCTGGTGTAATATGACAACCAGCAGGGTCAGTGTTTATGGCTGTCTTATGGAGAACACAATGTAAATTTAATCCAATAGTGCTCACAGAAACAAAGAATTGTTATGCTTTTGCAAAAGCTTGAGAGTTTGTTAATCAAATATGACTTATCACAGTTCACCCAGCATCTTCTAGCAAAACTCCACACATTTTAACTGCATCCTGTTATACCTCTGTGAGCTTAATCAATACACAAGATATTATAGAGGTTACCAGAGGGCCATAAAAATGGTCACGGATACAACATGTGTCCAAGCACATTAAAAGTGTCCTTTCTTAAGAACTTCTGAGTGTAACAAACCTCAAAATCTAACATTTTGGTGAGATTTAATGTATAAAAACAACCACAAATCAGACCTAACAACACAGCGACTCCCGGTGAAATTATCCTTGAAAAAATTCACACAAAATTCTGATGCCAAACAACTTTATAACATATTTATTGAGATGAACAAGTAAGTCTAGAACTTGTCCAAATCCTAATACCTATAATAGAGATTCTTTCCTTAGTGTTTCCCTCTCTATGTCTGTATTACACAAAATGTTGGAAACACAGGTTTGGAAATTCAGCCAGACCCCATCAATGTTCTTGGCTGTTGCAGGAGTTCAAGATAACAGAGACCCATCAACACAAAAGGGTGCATCACACAGGAACGCACTGTTTTAATTTAGGTATTTAATAAGTAACGTGTAGAGGAGTTCAGAGCGGGAAAAGCTGTTTCCACGCAGCAGTTCACGTTTGTTGGAGAAGTCGATGACAATGAACAACAAACCAGCCAAGTATGACAAATGAACTATGGGCCTGCACACATTCACAAACAAAGGAACACACACACACAAACTCATGTTTTTAATTAATTCAACCATGACCACATCATTTAACAATAGAGGGAAAGCTCAGTGTTAATGCATTTTTAAAGGCAGGAGATGTTCTCTTTCTTTTTGGCTAATTCAATCTATTCTCTGCAATGCCGAACACAAAACACTTCCACAAAGTTTTGTCCTTAACAACAATTCTCATTTACTCCAACCATGCTCAGAAACCGGCAGGAAAAAGTTGATCCCTCTATTGAGAAGCAGTTCCACATAATTCAACATAACGGGTGCCTAAGAAGAAGGTGTATTACCCAAAAAATTACAACATCATCATACTTCAAGCAATTCAGTGAATTACACAATTAGGAGAAACTGATATCTTTATCAGAGACTTGCAGAACTATTTTTTTTTTAACTAAGGATTTCCTTTCTGATTTCTTGGAAATGCGTCTCATGATTTGTCATTAAGTGGATCACAACTCATGACTATTAGTCAAATATTGGCTTGAACTAATGTCTACTTGTCATCTGGGAAAATCTTTGGACGGAACAGTACTGGCTGTCGTAAAGCTGGTGATATTTAATTCATTCATTTGTCACTTTTAAGCCTTATTTTTTCTCCTCATGTGGAGCCACTACTTTATGTGATAAGCCTTCACCATTAAAGCAGCCATATATCATTTTCCATTCCTTCACTGCTTGCATTTCATCTTAGTTTCTTTACAAGCTTGATCGCATATGAAATCTACTCTTCTTCCTCGTGACATTTGTCTGTGGTGTCTTTGGTACTGTTATCTCCCTCCTGCTGCATGTCTTATCAGTGGTGTTATTACATTGCTTTGTGCAGTGAGCAGGCCAGAGGGGAAGCCAGTGTGTTTGGGTTTTTATTTTTTTTATAACAGTTTCAAACAACACTACCGTACAGCTTGAAAACTCTATAATTTTCATCTTTAAAATCGCTGTGAAAAATATTAGCTTTCGTTTGGTTTGGTTCAAATATTATGAAACAATGCTTTTTTTTTAAAAAAAGCAGCTTGTTTTCCTCTTTTCTCATCTCTTCTCATTCATTTAATGTGCTTTAAAAGCGACAGCACCCGGCACTGAAACCCACAGCACAGATGCTGCTTTTAAGTTTTCATTCGGAGGACTCTGTGTCACTGTTGTGATAAATACGCCTTTAACAGAGGTGAGATGTAAAAAATGCAGAGCTCTGACTTTATCTAGGTTTCATTTTTAAAGAGTGAAGGGACTGCAACATTATGCTGTGAGAATGTGACTAAAACCCAGAAGAACGAGCTAGGCGGAGGGGTGACATTTGTCAGCGTGCTTGTGAGTTTTAATCTTTGTTTTGCATGCCTGATGTGATAAACTGAGGGAGGAAAAAGTGTACACAGTACAAGCTAACCTTAGAAACACATGAGGCTTTCTGATGTTAGATGCTTCAAAGACCAGCAGGGGAACCAGAGCAAAAACCCTGTCCAAGACTGAGGATGAATCAGACCCTCCCCTCACCTCTGCTGGTCTCCAGAGGAAGCAGAAATGTGTCTGATCCCAGCCACGGGGAGTCCTGCACCGCCACACACTGTCTAAGGGTGTGTGTATGTGTGTGTGTGTGTGTTTCAACATATGCATGTTGTGTGTAATTGAACTGTGTGTTATCTTAAGGATGCTCTCTCACCAAAAGAGAAGCCTTCAGGGAGACATGATTAGAAGAGCCTAATTAATCAAACATAACGCAGCTGCGGCGCAGGTGGAACAATCCTGGGAAGACGCACACAAACCCCCTGTAGCCGCTAAAATGCCCCACAGCTCTACCCAGCATCATTTCACCACTTCACTTCAGCCGCTGACCTCCAGCAACTCAGTTCTCTGAAGTGCTGCTGGCATGAATTTGCTTTAATTGTACAAATGGGCTGAGCTCTGGTGCACAATTCACCGAGCCAATGTAATTCCATGGATGAATGTGGGTCTGCTTACCTCAACATTACACACATACTCATTCTCATTGTTCTCATGTTCAGGTCAGGATCAATAGGCTGATTAAGGACTGATATCTTGGCAGGAGGCAGGGTATGAGTATGGGATTGAGTATGGAAGACACGGGACCTCAAGAAACCAATCGATCTGACCTTTAATGATCAATGGTCCAGACAAAAATAAGTGAGAGGCGCCGGCAGTTGAAATAAGTTCATGATATAAAATGCATTCATGAGGCCATATGAGAATAAATGCAAGAGTAATTGACTGATGAAGTTCCAAAATCCATACTTCTAAGGCGCTCGGCATGCAGACGAAAACTTCTACAGTAGCCATTCAAGACACTATTATCAATTCAAGTGTTTTGTTATGGTTAGAAATCAAGATAACTCCCACAATTCACCAACTTTTCTGACAAAGCAGTCCTAATGTGATTTAATAAAGCATATCACAAGGGACAGCAAAGACAAATTGGTTGGATAATTCTATGTTCGTTCTCTCTTTATGAATTTATGACAGTTGGAAACACAGGCAGCAGGCTTGGTTACAAAACAATACACACACACACAAACATACACAATAGATACGCTTTGGAAGAGATGTCAACAACGCAGCACACGAATACTAATTAGGTGGTCTACGGACTGTATCCTAATTACATCAGAATGCATGGTGAGATAATGAGATTTTTTTTTTTTTTCTGTCTTTGAAAGGTGTGTTGTACTTGTAATTGCTTCCTTCTGTTTTGTCTTTTAACTGTAGTTCATTAAGCACGAAAGAGAGAGTGAGAGAATAGAGAGTGACAGTGTCTCCATGGGTTACACAGGTAATTATTATCCCCTGAGATCACTTACCAGGGAGAGAGCCAGCCTCTGTTGGAATGAACAGCTGATCAATCTGCACTGGTCAAATGAAGGTTTTGACACTAAATCATATAGTTCCTTTAGTCTACTTCTCAATAAATCAAGAATTCTAAAAACCATTGCTATGAGGGACACGCAAATTTCTTGTTGTCCTCCCAGAATGATGCTGAGGTGATGAGGTGATTGTGATTTTATCGAGGGCCATGGGTAATTACGTTTCAACTTCAGACAATCAGGGTAGTTATACATTATTGAAGGAACCCAGCAAGTAAAAAGTGATGAGCTCGATACAGTGCCGACACGTTTGGTTAACCTTGCTTTTGTAGTTCAGGGAAGTTCATTAAAGAGGCAGGGTCGAAGGTGGGCCATTTGCTGGGTTATTGACAATGGAACGATCCTTGGGTTCTCTGACGACACACACTACTTGACAACAAAGACGGAAGGGATGCAGCAGGCACAATGAGGCCAGTACCTCAAGGTTGGATTGTAAATTAGAAACTGATCTTTAAAAGTCTCTTGGGTCTCCGTGATGCAGTAACCTCTAGGCTCAGGAAAGCCCTCAAGGTTAGATCATTGATGAAAAGAGAAAAGCAGCCTTGGTTAATCTATATCAGCTCATTAGCAGTGAAGTACCAAGTTGGCTGATGTTTCTGAGGAATGAAGGTTGAAAGCAAAGAGGCTGGAGGGAACGCTGGGGTCCACCTTAAGATACATGACTTACCCCCTCCTCTCGCTATGTCTGCATGAGGTGCAATTCATGTGCAATATGTCACAAATTGCTCTACTAGTGCTCTTTTAGCGGTAGAACATTTTACCCACAGAGGCTAGTGCAACAGTGTTTTGCTGCATAAAAGATGAAGGGTGGCATGCTTTTTAGTGCACTGACCCATTAGGTTGGCTGGCCCTTAACCTTTAACAGATATTCACTTGTTACCATGCTAATCGGACCATAACCTCTCTTAGAAAAGCTTCCTCTGTAGAAACTACTTTTCCCTAAGGTCTACTCCAACAGTTTGAGAAGGCTTTTTCAGTGTCTTCTCATTTACCCTTTATTTGCATAGGTGTTCTGCCCTTCTTGACATCATACTGCGCTGATGTGCTGCGTGTTACATTCCATTATCTCCATCTAATCTTTGTATAATGACTTCCTGACTCCCTACTGTTGAAATGCATGTGCACAACATGTAGAGAACATTAGGCATTAGGAACACAACGCAACAGGCTGTCCTAATATATTTCATCTGATGTCATGATGCCTCTAACAATGAATGAGTGGTCTCATTACACTTTTGCTCTACATTGTTTATAACTGCAGGTACAATCTTTTGTGACATTACTCAAAGAGTTTTGGTTCAGGTGTGAGCAGCATTTCTAAAAGCATTTTCTCTGTACATTAGGAGACAGGATGAAAATGTGGCAACTATTGTGGTGGAGGGCATATTAAGTGATGAGAGTGTAAGCCCCAATATATATCATCCATGCAGGAAATAACAATTCAATATTTGTTTTGAATGAATACATTTTATATCCACTCAAACACAGATTAAGAGGTGAAAGAAAAACAGAGAAAGAAAGAGGTTAAATGAGTTTTAAATTACTCTTATAAGAAATCACAAGTAGTAAGCCTCCTTCCTTCCTTCCTGTCTGCTGCTTGCCTACTCTGTTTATTATATAGTTGTAACTCACACAAAGTTTTTCCATACACATACACAAGATAATACAAAAAGATCTGTTGAACTTGTGTTCTCTTGGGGCCTGCAAATTGGTGATGATGTTCAGGTATTTTTTGAGGTCTTGGGGTGAAAACTGCTACCTTCGCTTGCATCGACTTACAAAAGCAATAACTTCTCAAAGAGAACTGAACATCTTGTGAGCATGTTACAGCACAGTTGTTATTTCTTCTCCATACAGACTGGATTTTCATTATTTTAGGAGTTAGAGTACATTCCTGCCTTATATGTTATTGTACAGAGTGTTGCACAGAACGCTGGAATTCAGACCAGGCTTGAGTTTTATATTCAGAGGGCGGGATTTGTCTTGGATATGTCTGCAACATACATGAAACAAGGGTTTGTTATGGACAGAAGGTCATGGTCCAAAAGTTGCAGTGTCTCGCAAACAATGTTCTTCACCTTGTCTCAAACTAAAATCCAGGCAAACAAGACTTGCTGGGTGAGCCAAGTTTACTTTTCTGCTTTTAGACAACTGTTCAATTCTTTAATGCCTCGTTTTTCTTTGTTAAGTCTTTGACACATGCAGGTCTGACAGTGTGTTGCCATGGAGGTGGCCATTTCTCCTGTGTCCTGGTTTTGCCATTAACAGGTCAGGTTGCAAATGGATGGGCCAAACCTAGAGCACAGTCTTGCCAGGGCTATTATGTTTCAGCTCCAAAACAGATAAGTAGAACAAATTGTCTCTCATCCAAAGGTAATGGTTCATAATTATTTGTTCAGATAAGAAGGGTGGTGGGGAAAGAAAAAAAAAAAGGCATTGGATGGCTTCTCTGTCTGCATGGCCAGTGGACCATTGATCTGTTCAGATGCAATCTCAGTGGGTTGAGTTGAAAGTGACAATGCAGACACAAGTTTTCTCCAGGCTCATTTTAACTCAAAGTTTCAGAAACTTTGTGTGGAGCTTCTAATAAGTAGGGACCACCTGCAGTGTTCCTTACCAATTTCTGTCTTTTGGACTATGTGAGGACAGAGTCAGCCCTGGCCTTTCCATTCTAATAAAAGATCTCAGGAAGGTATTCCCAGAGGGCTTCACAGAGACACTGAAAAAAGGCACTTTAAAGGTTGTGGGCAGCTATGTTCAAGTGCCTACTAGCTACAGCTTTTGCTTTGCTTCATGTTGCTACTTACTCTTTCTTCCCAAAAAGCAGATACACGGTGACTGAGCCAAGGCAACTGTGCCTCTTCACAGTAGGCTGAAAAGAAAATGATGAGGAATCATCTGAAAGTCATTGTGCTGGACAGGTTTGCCAAAGAAAAAAATCTTACGTCAGCCAGCTTCACACAACATTTGCTACTTTTTCTTCATGAGTGGGTGTTTTTGTATGGACAAGTGTTGACCTGGTCAACCACTGAGAGTTCTTTATCTAAACCAAATTTAGTACCTGAGGGCTGCAGATGGGATTAAATCCACAACATTGTGGCAGCTCAGCTCAAGAGCATGAGAATTAGTAACACCGGTAAAGTTATCAAAAGGAAACTGTGAAAGAAACTTTGCTCTATATATCTCTCTTTTAAATGTTCAGTTCTAATTTTTTTGATTTTACTGGATGTGTTGCATAATGAATCTTGTGTTGAAACAAAAGCATAAGCTCAATGATTTTGATGGGACTGATAAAAGACTCAAGTGCATTATGTTTATGGCCTACTCAATGAGTTATTGATGAAATCATTCATTTGTATTGGATAGTTCTACAATGAACTATTTTCAGTGACAAGATTCAACTCTTGATACTAAGTCTCACATTCAGTGTTTACAGTTTGACTTTGATATAAATATTAATAATAACTACAAGACAAAAAGTGGGCCTTAATGTAATTTAAATATACAGAATAAACATGTTTGTATTTGGACAGTTTGCCAGAGATGAGAGGTGAAGTGACAGTTTGTTTGTTTTAATGTAGGATTGTAAGTACTTATCCATGGGCAGTATATCACCAACTGCAGATGGCGGTCAGTATACTCCCATCTTTGAGAAGCAGCAGGAGTAGGAGGCTAAGCAATAAACTGCAGTGGATAGGGACAGCATCAAAACACAGTTCATCCACCAAAGTATGACTCACCTTAAAAAAAAAATCAATACCAATTTATGTTTACACTGTTTAAAGAATATTTTTAAAGCTTTACTCTGCCATTGGACAGCCTGAATTTAACAGGAAACCGAAGCTGTTACTTTGCCTCTTCCAAAGCCACCAGACTCCTCTGACAAAAGCAGTAATTTTGCCTCACTCAACACTGAGATTGCTGGTCTGCTGCTTCAATCAGTAAGTTTGTTTGTGTTATTGTGAAACTTTGGTTAAATCCGAAATACCACTTCAAAACAGCATACACAGTCACAC
>JAPZDZ010000007.1:18090884-18102381 GCA_029783805.1 Acanthurus tennentii | reverse complement strand
AAAGCAGGCGGGGGTTAAACTAATTTGATCTCAACAGGGATGGCTTTTGGTGTAGACTGGTTACCAGAACAAACAGGTGTTTAATGCTCAGTGGCATTTTCACAGAGCAGGCTGTGGACAGAGGGGAGATTCAAACCAGCTGATTTAATGAGCCTCAGCAGAGTGATGATGCAATATAGATTTTCTGGCAAGATGATCGACAAAACAGTGGTCCTGTTTTTCAACAGAGGAGTTTTACTTAAGAACTCTTATTTGCATTCCAATTTATTTTTGTTATTATATAAGCAGCATTATCATAAGTAGGTGTCAGGCATTCTGGAAGTAATCTTTTTTTTTGCCCCAGTCTTGATATTTGCAAATTTATGATATAGTGTTCAGTAATTTTGCACTTGCTATTGGTAAATTGGAGGTTGGTAAAAGGGGATTTCTTGTAAAGCTGGATTAATTTTTCCACAAGAATCATTAGATGTATAACCTCAGTTTAATTGACTGGACTCCAAAATATTGTGAACAATGAGCATTTTAAACCACTTTCAATTGATTATTTGGCCTCTTGGGGGCAGTGGAACAAGCACTGAAGCACTGTATTATTACCATAGAAAAACTTTTCATACTGAATGTGATACCACAGCAAAGAAAAAAAAAAAAAAAGACAACAGTTTGTCAGTTTGTTTGGTGCTGGAGTTGGTAGTCAACATTGGGGTAACTAAGTTTTTCGAACAAACAGATGCCTGCTGTGGTTGTTTTGTTCTGAACCAAAACAATGAAATAGCAGGCCACAACACAAAAACAATGAGCTGAAAGGCACTGAAATGCTCCATTTAACCAAATAAGAACAACTGAGTTCTTCAATGAAGTGCATTACAAGTGGACAGAGTTACTGTAACATCACCCAATGGTTCCTGGACCATCGTGTTAAAGCCTGGAATATGTCACTAGGGTGGAGAATATGTTTTGCTACTAATGACTGTGCGTTGCCTTGCAGTCTGCTGACAGCTGCTGTCACTTCAAGTGGGTTATTAATGATACATAACTTCAAGTCTTAGTATAATTCAAACAAGTGAGCCATATAAAAATTCACCTTCTTTCAGTTGCCATGAATTTGCAAACTAGCTAAAGAGACCAAATCATTTTTTGTACTATGCTTAGTGAGCATGCTAATAACTGCTGTTCAGTTTGCCATTTTATACAGTGCATTATGGTAAACAACTGGCAGGCTTTGGCTTTGTTAGCTTAATTTTTCAGTCCTGGAGGCTGCTGCTTGGTCACTAAAAGCGACCTCTTTCATATTACACATAGTTATTTGAGCCATTTGAGCTATTGTTGATGTGAATGAATAGGATAATGTGGTTAAGAGATTAGACTTTTTTTGGGCCCAAGTAAGTGAGTCAGCTTGTTGTTGTGAATTAAAATGTTTTACAGTTCAACATCAGTATTATATCAGACCATATTAGACTTTGTAGGAATTTCGCAGTTCTTTTTAAAAAAGGCAACAAAATGAATGAATGTTTTATAAAACATCTGGGGAAAAACACTTGAAGTTGAGTGGTTTGTTATCAACCGCTACACGGGGTCTACTGCTCCACACCTGAGAGGAACTTTATGTACACTAAGCATTCCTTGTGCCAACCATGTAAGCAAAATTTTAGTCTTCATGCTTTTCTGAGCTTTGGCCAACTCTGTACAGACACGCATCAGCAAGCCTTAAAATGATTGTGCATTTCTATGTACATAGCATTACGTAATCAATCCAGAGAAAAGCACTGGACCAGAACACAGAGAGACTACTTGCAACGACCTGCCATACAGTACATGCCCTTATCCATAATTGGTTGTTCTTGGTATCTGTAATAATGCTGTTCACTTGCCACTGCTCTGACACTGAAAGCTAGTCAGTTTCCCTTGAAAATGGAAAAAAAAGTAGAGCAGACTGACCTAAAGCATTTTACATAAGACTTCCTTCGAAGCAATTTGCCCATTTTCAGTAAATGGACACAGAGAGCCGACCAAAAAAGCCAGAACGCTAATTATGACTCAACAGATCAGGGGGTTACCAGCGGTTTGCAGCCCATGAAGTCTGACTGCATTAAGTAGATTAAAAGTTTAAGTTAAAAGTCAAAAAAGTTTGATATAAACAGAAACAGAAGAACACTTCTTTATGAAGCTGTTTCTCAAGAAAAGGAGGCTTTTTGATTCAATAAACTGTATTGTCATGTTCCTTCCTTTTTTTTTCAGCTGAAGATATCCTTATGTTACCTTCAGCTTTACAAAGCTGCCTTTGTATATAAAATACTCTAAGTGGCAATGGTGGAGCACTTGAAAATATTGTTGTTATGGTTTGAAGAAATAAGCTTATTTGATTGAATTCTTCCCATCATTTCTTTCAGACACATGGGTCAAAACTTTTCCAGCCTGTCATCAGTGTCCTCCTCCTTTTCCCTCATGTTTAATGTGTGTCATCACTGTTTGCAGTCATCACTGAGAAGAGGAAATATGATCGTGCTTATGGCACTGCTTTGTAACAAAAATGATGGGCCCTGTCTCAAAGCATAGCCTTCAAGAAACCCCATCCGCCTTGGCCATTACGTTTCTCATCATTTCTCTCTTCATGCTTGTCACACCTAACTTACCAGTCCACTACTTACCATGATCTGCTGTTTCTTTTTTAACTAACATCTACCACACTTTACCATCTTCCATCTGCTGTTTAAAATTTGGACTGACAACCACAAACTGGGCCAAAGGGAAACAGATTAGATTAAAGACTGTCAAGATATGTTCAAACATGCTGCTGAGAAACTACTGTGGACCTGAACTGTGCCGTTTAACAGCCAAATGTCGACAGTAACAACCTGTCTTTTACATCCACTTGCATTTAATTAACTCTCTTTAGCTCCTTCAACAAATCAAGGATGGTCAAGATTTATGCTAACCTTTAGTTTTTTACATATTGTATGTATGGCAGTGTAAAGTGTATACATTTGACATGAGCTGGTATAGAAAAGAGTGATGATCATGATTTCTATTCTTGTGATTACAGCTGTAAACAGGAAAAGTTACCTGATGGGACTCACATCCTTGGATGCAAACAGTGTGAACATACATGTAATTTAGAGCTGTTTTAATTATATCTTTGGACTGTCAAATGTTTTTATAATATGAATGAAGCTGCAATGTAAACATGTAAAGTTTGACCTGTGAGTAAGGTCAAAGTTTACACATGATTTGAAAGTGGCAACAAGAGAATACAACTGTCTACATTTTGCAGATTTCCACCTTTATTGGTACCTCTGAATATTTGAATTCCTTTGACATTTTTGTTTTAACACATCGCTGCTCAAAGGTTCAATTAAAAGAGAACAGAAAGGATGAGAGTGAGCACCTCTGCAACGTATCCCTGTTTTGCAAATGAAATTTGATGTTAGTCCACTAATTGATACTGATAATGAATGTGCTTATAATAAGAGTTGTATAACTCATCTCCTCCTTCCTTAGGTCTTAACTTTATCAGTCACCCATAATTCAATAGTCCATCAGTGAAGAACCACATCTTGTTAATGAGGAATTAATAAAAACTTGCTTTATTGATTGCTTTATTAACAGCTTTTTCTGCATCTAAAGAGAAAACTGACTTTTGACAGGTTTTGGGAGAAAATTCAACAGGGGACCTTGGATTATGTCCTTTTTGAGGTCTTTTTTTTTTTTTTGTCTTAAAAACATGCTACAATCAAGAAGTGTTTTTAGAAGCCAACAGGAGAGCCATCAGGTCCTGGTGCTTTGTTACTGCACATTTCATTAAGCGCAGAGGAGAGTGCATCCGGTGTTAAAGGTAAGTGGGGGGTGTTAGTTTGTTCTCCAGTAAAATGCTGTAGGTCAATACTGTTGAAAAGGGAGCTGCTGTCCTCTCGAGGTGGGTCATGTTCTGTTGAATAGGATGTCAGCATGAGAGGCAAATATGACAAGTTGTTTTGTCTCTAGGGAAGATTATGCTTTTATTGATAATTGTCTTTGTATGGTATTATTTTGTATTATTTAGTCTTTATTCATTTAGGCAGCCACACAGAGATTACGATCTCTTTTCAAAGAGAGACCTGAGGCCAAGAAACAGAACAACACAACAGCACAATAAGAAGGAATTAATAAAGGGGGTTACAAGAGTCAAAAGACCACATCAGACAATAAGGCTTTAAACTCTCCAAAGGGGGAATGGAAGACTGTTGTTTGAAGGCAGTTTTCAGTTCATTTCATTAAACAGGTGTAGTACCTGAATCCACTTCTGCCAACACTGAGTGCTTTCATGAGGGATATCTAAGGTTACATGAGTGCCGGATCATGCATTGTAGCTACCAGGTTTAAGTGTGAGTGTAGACATGAGGTCGTTTGAGAGCTTGAACAACAGAGTTTAATAAATGAATAAAATGAGTGTGAGTTAATTTTTCCCTCTGGTTCTGTATTAGTGCTGCAAAAAAAAAAAAAAAAAGACTGGGGAGGTTTTTGGATATCGTTTATGTCTGGCGAGAATGTCTACTCTCTTATAAGCCTGTTATAACTACACTCTGAGGAGAGAATTTAAGTGTAATCAGCTTTATAATCACAGGTTCTGTTACCAATACTTGGTTAACTAGTTGAGAAAAAGAATGAAATTTGTCTGGTAACTCATTATTTAGTAATAATTAGTTCTTACAAAGATAAAATGCATCATGGACCTAATTACAGTGTATTTGTATCTAATTGAATGAAGACACTTATGATATTTTATTAATTTTTACAAAGAACTCCCTGTGGGTGGATAATACACATGGAAACAAAGACAAGTTATTGCATTTTTCGCTACCAAATTTGGTTTAATCAACTTTATCTCACAAGTCATACAGCATCATTGCAAGAAGTTTGCTTTTTCAAATGTCATGCAATTCCCATTCCTTTTTTCAATTTATCACTGAATTATACAGAAGAATTGCCTTATTAAACCACCACAAGCTATACAATGAAAACCTAAATAATGCACACACCATCATTCTGCCCAGCATGCCATTTAAACTTTCAAAATCGATCAGCAGATTGCTTCTTTGTCCCTGGTGTTTACACCATCCCCCAGACCTGGACACATCTGGTCCCAGATCCTGGGCCATTTATGATCATTGCAAAAAAGAGGAAATTGTGCAGAATATGTAATATACCATGTGCAAACCGGATGAAGTTTGACCACTGTCACCTTCTATACCTGTCAAGAAGGGCAACAGAGGTTAATGGGAAACTAAACTGCAGTGCCAGGAAACTTCTTGTCGGTGTTTCTGGGCAAGATAATAAGGCTTTCTGTCAAAGGTAATCACTGTCATCAAGTCTGTGAAAAGCATTTTTTCACACAGTAATGATGCATCATTACTGGAGCCCTGGAATCTGTCTCGCACACAAACACACACATGTCAAAAATTGTAATACTTTTGTTTTTGTGTTTTTAAATGTAAAATTAGTACCAACAAAAGGTCATAATGCCCAATCAAGCCTGCCATCAAAAGCACTCTTAGTACCCTACTATCATTTATTCACCCACAGGTCTCACTGCAGTAGTCTAATTATTTATATCTATCTTAAGGTGTTCTTAATTTTTTTAAGCAACACAGTTAAATCTGCCATCACAGTATTGCATATAAATGAACATTAGACAGGTGTTATCCTCTATAAAGGTTTTACAACAGGACAGAATGTGGTCATGTTCCAAAGCTTTAATGCAGGATAATTATTACTCTGATGAAGAGGAAGTCAATCAAAAGTAGATTTTATCCACCATATGTGGCTAAGGGTTATATGGGAGTCTGAATGGTGGCTGTAGAAGACAATCTGGGGAGTTTTCTCTTTTCGTGTGACAGGGGCATGCTGTAAGGAGGTTTCTCTGCATTTATTGCAAGGTTGTTTAAACAGCATCTTGTGCCCAAGTTTACGCAGCTCATCCAGCTGTTATTTAGTATTAAAGGGTCCAAAGGGCCCTGAATAACTACCAGATAATTATCACAGGATTCTGCAATTCCTCACAATATCTTTAATGACTTTGTTTGAGAGAGGCTTATAAATGTGATTGAATACGCTCCAGATCACTTGATCCAGTTGTAATTTGTTAGTTACAGAATATTGTACAAGTCCAACATGGTTTAAGCTGTCGGGATTCCTGCTTTTATCCAGAGATTTCATATGTTTCATTCAGTATGTTGCCATGTACTTTTTTACTTTAATGACACGCTTTAAAACAGCTATTAACACAGTACACATTTTTTCTTTGTAGAAACTGAACTGTAATTGGTGCTAAATTGTTACTTATTGCACCTTTAAAGCCATCATTGAATTTTGTATGCTATGCTGATTGAACTATAATTTTATTTGTATTTGACAGATGAGCAGCCATTCTCACTGGAAAATGGTAATAACATATAATTACATGAAGGGCCCAAACTCATACATTTTCAAGTTTTTCACTTTGTGATTTTAAGCCCAATGTGTTGTTTTATAGCATGGTCTATGCCAAAAAAGAATTTGCAAATCATTATGAAAAAAATTAGGCCTGATTATAATGTTACTTTCATTAATTATTTTAAGGACGAGGTAGGCAGTATAAACAATTGTCAACATATTTAATAAAAAGACCTTAAACAGAACCCTCCCTCACTGTCAGAAGCACTCAAGTTCAGCCAAGATCATTTGCTCCTACTGGGGATGTAAATCTTTTAAAACAGGTTATCAATGATTTACCCTTCATTAATTTCATTCCTGTATTAATACACATTGGTGTGTTAGCAACTATTCATGAGAGCAGAGTAGTGTATGGTAGACTGAGTCAAAATAGACTTCTGAGCCCATGTTCATGGAAATAATACTGGTGTAGCAGTGGAGCTCCATGATGTGTCTTAATAGTTTTTTGAACAACAGTGGAGCTCTGTAGAACAGAAGGAGAAGCTAGATTACATTGCCTTTGTTGCAAAGACATTTCTTGAAGGATTATTTCATTGTTGGTTAATTCTTCATGATTTTTTTGTGAAAAAACACAAATGGACTAATAACAGCTCTAGTCTAAAACCCTTCCATAATATGTATATTATTGTAGGACAAGCATAAATGGTAAATGTCATTCTTCATTCCCTTCATTCCTATTATTGATGATTGAAGTGAATTTATGATGAGCACTGTATTTAACCTACAGTGTTTATGACCTATAACAACGATGAATCTACTGATCGGTGCCATTCAGCAGAGCTGCGACAGATGTCACAAAAGTGCTACTGATAGAGCATCAGACTATTTTCCATACCCTCATCTGGGGGATTTTTTAAAAATTGTTTAGTGCCGTGTGCTCTTTCTGTCACTCTCTTGTGTGTATGGTCACGTATTTACAATTGTATAGCCATGTTTGCACATATACAGCGTTTTGAAGTCATTTCATGTCAGTCTCCTTGCCTTCTCCACCGAGGAACCCTCAGGCGCTTTGCTTCTCTTTTTCAACGCTCTTATAGCATCCTCCGAACATTTTTTTGTCAGCCGAGATTTTGTCTCCCTTTGCTCTCTGTTTTAACTCAGAAAAACAAGCTCCCACTCATTTGTCAGTGTTGTCTTATCTGCAGCCACACTGTGTTCTCCAGGACCTCTCTACAACTCAGGTTACTTGGGTGAGGGGGCAGAAGTTTGTAGGTGGGGGGGGGGATGGGGGCAGCTAGAAAGCCAGGATTTCAATACTAATAACAACCCCCTCCCACCATCCTATATTTCTAGAAAGCTCTTACTGCAGGCAATAAACCTTTTACAAGCATATCCCTTGCAAGGTTTTTAATATGATATTGAATTCTTAATGCAACTACGTATTCTACATTACCAAGATGGAAACCAATAACCAATGCTGGAGCCCAAGATCCACGCAGGAACTATTACATTAAGCACATAAAAAAAATTAAAAATTAAAAAAAAAAAAAACCTGAGACCAACAGCTTGTTTGACAATTTGAAAAAACTGTCATATAGAAACTTTCCTGGGGGGATCTATATTCACAAGAATCATGCAGTTTCAAGCTCTAAGACTGCAGCAGTTATGGCACAAAGACTGGGGTTACACAAACCAAATCCGTGCTCTTTGTAAAAAAAAAAAAATGGTTCTTTGGAGGTGATTGCTCTAGTGACCAAGGAAGGGCTTCCTGCTTCCAACGCTGTGGGCAGTCTGACACCAACATCCTATCAGCAGACCTTTGTGTGGGATGGGATTGTTGATTTCTCATCAGCTTTACACATCATGGTTCTATTTGTTGCCTATAGATATCAATAGCTCCAAAGAACAAAAGTACAGGTCAATAGTGGCATGCGCAGAAGAAATAATGTACAAGAAGAGATAATGTCAATTGTGGGCTGCAATATACCCAAGAATTTACAATATAGTTATGACATTTAATGCCACTGATATAGGGCATGATAAATACCTGTGTTTCTGTTTGTTAGACATTAGAAGGTGTCATGTTTCCTGAGAGCAGAAAATAAATGGGTAAGGCTCTCCTACATCAGTAATGTCTGTCTTGGCATCAGCTCAAACAGAACTACTCAGTGACCGGTGCCAGAGAGATGCGGATGAAGCAGGCAGGGGAAAGATGCCCCCAAGAAAAAGACAGTTTTTAACCATGTTAGCAGCACTGATTCCAGGGATGGCAGAAGTCAGTCCCTCAACTTAAATAGCTCCACAGCTGTTAGATGGATTGCAATAAAAGTCTGTAATATTGCTATCCTGAGGGTGTATTGTAATCACTTCGGTGATCCTGTGACCTCAGATGAAGAGCCACCATCAAGTCTGACTTTTAATTTGTACTATACTTGGGTTTAAGCTTTTTTTTTGGTTCAAGAAGAGCTCAATCCTTATCTTGGGTAAAAGTACCAATAAAACAGCATAAAAATAATCCACTACAAGTAAAAGGCTTGTATTCACAACCAAACTTAAGTAAAAGTAGATAAGAATTATCAGCAAAAGATTCTTCAAATATTCAAAGTTAAAGCACTGACTGTACAAGCAGCATTTCACTGTTGTAGCCGGTCAAGGTGGAGTTCGTTGCAACTACTTCAGAAGTTCTGATAGTTTAGTCACAAAAGGTCACAAGATAAATCTGTGGCTTAGTCGGATGATTAATGGATTCATGAAGTTGGGAGGGAGAACAAACAAAGTTCTGAAACCTGATCTGTACTGCTTTTCTGGTTCTTTTCTCTAAGCCACAAATAAACACAAACATTCACAGACAGAAATGGTTGAAAGTCACTGGTTTAATTTCTGGCCATGCTTTTCATTTTATGAGTATGTCTTTGTGATGTAAAATCTTAATTTAAAAAGTAACTAGTAAATCTATACTAAGTAAATAAACAAAAAACTGCCTGGTTAATAAATTAATCCAAGAGCACTTTACTTTCTATTTTAATATTATATTATTGTTAATTATTATTTATTATGAATTCTTAATTTAAATTGTCAAGCCCAAGAAAACACTATAGCTACGAGATATGTAAATATCACTGCCTTAGCATTAAAGAATGTCATAATGTAAAATTAACATAGCTAATGGTGTTTAGCTAGCTACATATTCACCTACAGTTTGTGCAACTTTGACATGTAGCAGAGGATTAGAAGGTTTTTAAAATAAGAGACCGAAATGTTTTTACAGACACAGTTACAATAGCCTTTTTTACTGTTTTACGTCACTTGCATAACAAACAACCCACGACTGTTAGATGAATGCAGTGGAGTGAAAAGTAAAGTAGCATAAAACAGGAGTATATAAGTGAAGTACAAGAATGTCAGTACAGTTTGTAAGTTAGCCAGTCATGCTAAAATAGGTTATTGATCTTTCTGCTATGCTGCTGAGCCACTAGAAAGATAACAGGAGACCTAGATATTTAGTAGTAGCAAATAATTAGTGTCCTGTCCATAAACCTAACACAGCGCCGTGTCATCTTGCTTTTGCACATGGGTTCACTTAACTAGCCAGTTTTCAGTTGTGTCTGCCTGAGACAAGCTAAATATCTCCTGCTATAAATTAGCATGTTGTGAGCATTTAGCTCAAAGTACTGTCGTGTCTAAGTTCTAACCTGACATATCAGATGGAATGTTTCACATATCCATAAAAAACATTTCACATATCAGGGGAAACAGCCCAGAGACAAGGTTTGGAAGGGGCAGGTTGTTTAAAAAAAAACAAACATAAAAGGTGATTGGGTGAACGTTCTGTCTGTCACAATTTATTACTCTTACTGAAGCCAGTTGGGAGGAGAACGAAAACATCTTTTTTAATCAAGAAAAGCATTCAGTGCCATTTTTTGCTTGTCTTTTAATGACGAAATGCTGTCCAGTTTTGATAAAACTGTCGCTATCGCAGCATCCACACTTAGTCCAGCTGCCTTGCAAGGGATTTTCAAGTAGAGCCTCACAGAGTGACTAGCATGGCTGTAGTCTCTAATTATATGCTCTATTAAAATAAAACATAACTAAATTTTTTTTTCTAATCCCTTAGTGACCTTCCTTTGAGCTGATTTTCTGTTCAGATTTAGTCTTGTACATATTCTTTTTAGGATTTTCCTATAAAACAGCCAGAAAGCTCCCATGGTCAAAATAGTAATGTGTCACTTGAAGGCATTACAGACTTATGGGCATCAAAAAGTCTCTGATACAAATCCTGAAATCCTTTCAGACAGAACTGACACCTTCAACACATGGCTGAATATATAAAAAAAAGAAAAAATGAGACAGCATAAAGGCATAAAAAAGCAGGGACTGATTTCTGAACTGTGTCATTTGCACCTCTATGCACATACGGCATGTTGTATACAGGTGAAGCTCACAAGTACAATCACGATAAGAGTCGGAGGCAGGAAAAAAAATAGGAAGACTAAGACAGGGACAGAGGAGAGTGACAGGGAGGGAGTAATGTGAGGAAAGGCTCTCATCGCAGTCCTTACCCATTCAGTGCAAGATTGTCATCCAGCAGCCAGAGTATTATCTACATAATCCAGCTATCATTTACACCCACACATTCATGGCTGGCCAGTGGACACATTATGGATTAACACGGAGGATTAGGTGATGATAGTTTCTGGGAGATGATGACGACTATGGAAGTGAGTTCACTGTGGTGAAACTATATTGCGGATAAGGAGTGTGTGCAATACATATGTGCAGACTGTTTATTGATACATCTCATATTTAACCTTGTTACAATGCGGCAAAATGTCATCATAATAGAAATCTTAGAACTTATTTCTCTAAAGACACGATCTCCACTTATAGCTGCTATCCACTACACTCCTTGGGAGGGATTTTTATTTTAGAGTTAATGAAGTGGAGCCCTTGACAAACTCTAATGTATTATTTACCGTCATGTAAGGTTATATAGAGACTGTGAGAATGCTTTATGGCAGAAAAGGCCTCAAGTACTCCCATCACTAAGCATAAATACTCATTCAAAAACAGAGAAATAAAAGATTTCATTACA
>JAPZDZ010000007.1:18069507-18085487 GCA_029783805.1 Acanthurus tennentii | reverse complement strand
ATTCAGAGGTGGCAGAGAGAGACGACTGCAGGAAAGTCAATGCTGTCCTTGTTCTCAGACAGTGCTGATTGGCCATTTTTTAATTAGCCACAACAGAAATTTTGCAAGTTAACTTCAAACTTTCTGCATAATCAGTCAAAGAGTTTAACTGCACACACTGTAATGAGAGCTGTATAACTTATCTCCTTCTACCTGAGGCCACGGCCTTACTAATCACCTCTTGCTATTTGGGTATACAACTCAATTAACACTGCCCAGAAGTTTTGCAAGGTTGAATTAAAATGTCTTTAAAATGATAATACCTATGCAAATATCTGCGGTAAGTAAGTAGGAACTAAAGGAGGGCTTTTAAATAAAACTGTCTTTTGACTCGCTTTAAGCAGGAATTTTAGTTGTTACCTGAAGGCACAAAGTATTGAAGAATTAACATTGGTATAAATAATTAGAACTTCTTTAGACTTTTATTCTCTAATTACTCTTACTATTGCATTCGTTTCCTCTTGCTCTTCCAGAGGTTCAAATAGTTTCCTTGAATTTGACATGATGCAGCCACTCCATTGGGTTTCACTTCTCATATTTCCTTCCTTTCTTACTGATGGTTCTTCTTGATAGCACATGCTTAACATGATGAAATGTGACATATGGAAATTAAAGGTACCAAAAGCAGGTCATTAATTTTCCCTGAGCTCCACTGACTTATTTACATCACTAGAATATGCCAATGAAGAAATATCCATATATTGAGGCCTAATCAGACATGTCTGAAGGATTGACGTGGCATCAGCCATCAGGGAGCTAAGTGTCTCTTTGATTGATCTGCTAATTTCTTCTGCGCTACGATTGCTTGCATGGCTTGACCCACTTCTGGTACCTACTCATTTAGACCTGCAGGATGTTTATTCGGGGGCGGGGGGCTGCCAGAGAGAAAAGAATGCCCTTCTACCTGGATTTCCAAACCCTCAGTTTTATTCTCCCGGATCGATCAGGCTTTTCTTTAGATTCCTTCCACTGCTTTGGCACCTCGAAGCGCCCGATGGGAAGCTCAGAGCTAACGCTTGGCTTTTCATCCTGTGTTTTCAGAGCCAACCCCCCAGCTTGGAGGTACTGAAGGTTCTCATTCGTATCCTGACTGAGGTAAATATGCAGGTGGCTGTGTTTCACCTTGAACTTCTGGTTTGCTCTGGAGTGGAAACCAACCCCCCTAGCTTGCCGTTGCAGTGATGAAAGGGAAACAAATACAGAATAGGAAGTCTAGGTTATGAGACTAGCTGAGATAAGTCTGCCCTGGGTTGATGTCTGGGGAAAGGTGCATGAAAGGTGTAAGGAACAAAGAGAGGAAGAGAAAAGTTGAGTTGAAACGTGCGTTGTAACTTAAATATATATTTCATTCCCTTTACCCATACAAGCTAACTTTTTAACCATGCTAGCATATCATATCTGTGGTTGATGGTGATAGCATTACACAGACCACACCTTTCTCCCACTTTATATAATAAACCTACAGTTTTGCATGTCTTTGTGTGTGTGTACATGAGCATGAGCTTTTAATTTGGGCTGGGGGAAAAGCTCAAGAAAAGAAAATATACTAAGCCAATAACAATGAAGTAAAGCTGCTTGTTTGTGCTAATGATTGCCACTAATAAATACTTAAGTTTTGTGTACTGCCCACTCTCCCTGAAACACTTCTCTCAAGGGCAACACATTTGATTACGGCATAAAACCCAGTAACACTTAAATTAATTGAGTGTAACTTTTCTGGCAAATGCTCAGTTGAAAATGAGACAAAACACAATAATAAACACACTGGTCTTACATCCCTCCCTCACCGTCAGAATCTGGAAATTCTCTTAAAAATAGTCAGGTACATTTCAAAGCCACTCACGTTTTCTTCACAGACATTTCAAATACAACTTTTGAAACTGGGTCAAACAAAAGCTTCATTCACCAGACGCTTCGACAAAAAAAAAAAAAATCTAATTTACGTGGACCTCCTCGTGTCAGAATCTGCTGCAACAGTGTTTAACTGCCAATATTGCCGTGTGCTCGCAGTCGTGCTACAGAGAAGAAAACACATGCAGGCACAGTTGGTGAAGGCATGCCTATTAAACCCGACTCCTTCCTATAGTGACTTCCTCGTCTGAAGGAGTAGCCAGCCAGAGGAAACGCATGCTGGGAGGAAAAGGCTCCCTAAGGTAGCTCTTGGCTAACTTGATCACGACATATCTCGCTTGTGCACATAAACACACGGGCCCGAGTTTGGAGCTCAAAACAATAAGCCAAAACTGTTCATGTGTAATGGAGGCGGACATGATGGTGGCATCAGTTTCTGGAGATGGATCCAGGGCGGCCCCTCTTCACCCGCTGCTAGATCTTCTTGATGGATAACATCTAGACTTGCTTGCCAACACGGACAGATGGAGATGGAGAGAGAGGATGATGGGTAGAGGAAAAAGATGGAGTGAAGAGAGAGAGGGAGAGACCACTCACAGGAGGCTGGCTCATGGGGTTACTGCTGTCTGTCTCTACTGGCACACACATTTGTTCTGACAGAGAGGTAAAAGTCTGGGGAGGACGTGCAGAACGAAGCCTATTGGATCTAGTTACCGGGCAGCGCTGACTTGGTTTCATGGAAGTTCAACAAATGGGTAGAGATCAGTTTTTCAGACTACAGAGAGTAGAGGATGAATTGTTTCGAAAAGGCTCATAACAGAAGCAAAAGCATCGTTTTAACTATTAAGATTATTTGTATTAGCACAACTAGCACACTGTGTGCTATAAAGTGCCTTATTTCAAGTGTCTTTGCCAACAGCACCTGTTTGCATTCAGTTCATGTAACCGCCTGCAGCAATGAATCCCAGAGAACAAGCAAATGATTTGTAGGCTTTTATTTTGCAGTGATAATACAGTGATAGAAGTGTAACTTCTGTGAGATGATGCACTTAAACAATAAACCTCCTGCAGTGACAACAAAGATGAAATATTGATCAACGAAGACAGAAAGGTTGGTCATGTTGCACGTTTGATTGTTGATTTTTCTTCCGCAGAATTGAAAAGCCTGCGTTGTAACCACACACTTATCAATAAATAATTAATGGCCAACATTTTAGCAGATTTTTTAAGGCAACACACTGTGCGAACACCATGTGGTTTGAAAAACAGTTCTGCTGAAATAAAGTGTATGCGGTGCCAGTAATGAGCCAGACCAACTTTGTCACCTTTGACCAAGTGGATTAGGGTGCTGGTTAGACACATCAAACAATCTAATTACTTGAGCAGCTTTATCTGGGATGAACACCACTGCAATATGTTCTCTGAGCTTCCCACTTGTCCATATCTCATGTTAAATTATCTCCGATTGAGATGAAGCATTTCCCTGACAGATGCCAGTCTAATTGAGTGTTGCAGCTCCAGTTGGTGGGTTTGTTACTTGGCTCCGTGCCTCTCTCTCCCACTATGCTTTGCATGACGCTGCAGAAATGCAATAAGACACAAATAGAAGCACGATCTACGAACGACCTCTACGACACAATGCAAATCATTTCTCAGACTGGTTAATGCTACGATGTGCCCGCGCTTGCATGGCACAAACTTCTTATGGATGCGAGTACTGTGGGATCTGTTTGCCACGCTCATCACTTTCCACTGATCCAATTACCTTGCAAGGCTCCACAAATAAGAATCAGTATGGCTGGTGTATCAGTTGGATTCCATCAGGCCCCAATTCCATTATATGCACCATGCTCACACTAGGTCACACTATTCATAAACATCGTATCTGTTCATGTTGTTATTGAGACAAAACACAACACACATCAGCGTGCACCGTGTCCTTCAGTGTCTGGATGTCTCTAAACTACCTTTGACTGAATTATTGCAAGTTTGATGCTTTTGAAGATTTGATCTGACTTAATAGTGACGGTAAAATAGAATCTATTCACAGAGCTGATGTGTGTCTCTGCATCGTAGCAAGACAAACAGAAAATGTAGTGTCTAAAAAAGAAATCCTGGTTTATTTTAAGTTTTTATGTTTTCATTCCAGTAATTTCCATCTTCTTTCATCTTAATAGTTCTTAAAACAAGGGAGTTTTCAGATATTCTACATTTTTCTTACCATCCACAAAAAGGCCAAAACGGTCACTGAACTGATCCCACAGCAGTTACTACATGTTTATCCAAAGCTTTATGATTTATTAGTGTCATACAGCTAAAAAAACATTAATGAGCCACATGTGGCTGTAATGTGCCTTCGTTACATTACACACTACCATTCATTTTTTATTTACCCTACATACACCATCCTCCTTTAGGAAAAACTCACTAGCATAACACATCTGTTAGTTATAGTTAAATAGTTTCCAAACTCCTACTGTTTTTCTTCATACTTTAGTTTAATTTAACAAAAGCTAAAACAAACTAAAAATTCTTTCTAGAAAGTACTGAATGTTTTCATAAATGAATATCTGTATCTATAAGTCTACTTAAGACAAGCATCTTGAGTAGGTCGGAGTGCCAAAGACAGTCGGCAGAAATCCTTTAATTTCCGAGGCATGATAACACAGCAACATCACTAAAAAGAGGTCAAACAATTCAAAAACATACTTAGTCAGATCGTCAGTCAATATCTTGGATCAGTACAAGTTAATTTAAAGCAAAACCTGTTTGTTGTAAACGTACAGACCCATTTCCTGGTTCAGCTTTGAATAACTAGCTTCCTGTTTGCAGGGATAGTTTTTTATGTGCAATAATGAATTCCTCCGGTACACTCACTTCAGTAATTATCTTGATATGAAGTTGTTAATATGTTATCCCTTGTATATTACCAGCTTAGGTGACCATGTTGCACACACTTATAATGTATATACCTGATGGCAAAACTGTAAATCCCCGAAATATCAATACTTACTTCATATAAGATCACACTGGCACATGGCAATATTGGATTCCATTTTAATGCATCAAAGCCAACTCTTCCACCACAGTTTAAACTAAAATAAAATAGTCTATGTGTGACTGAGGTTCACAGCAGGAGTTCTGGCGAAGAACTCCAATACTGGCTCTGCACACTATTTAGGGATTTATCTTTCCTGTCCCCGGCCACGCACTACTGGATATTGTCAACAATAAGAAATCTGGATGACTCATACCGACCAATTCCTCCGAGCATCATGGGTCTGCCCCTTCCATGTCACCAGTCTGATAAGCATCTGTAGAAACCTTTCACGAGCATCTGCCAGTCAAATACATTATATAATTTGGTTTTCATAGGTACCTCTGGCTTCAGGTGGAAGAGTGACAGAACAAGTCTGTTTACATTTGAGTGAGAGACAGCCTGAGGTGGCACATCACATTAAGTCTAAATGCTAGGTGACAGACTGGGCCCAAAAGGAGAGGCAATGAAAGGTGACATTTCTTTTCTCCTGCGGACATCTGGACATCGCATGTCTGACAGGTAGAAAAAAGCTCTCATTATTTTTTGCTTAGTAATCTGCGCCTGCTGCCCAGCCACAAATATAAAGTGTCATTTAAAAGCTGTGGTTGCACTTGAAATATATATCACTTGTGATTGAAAGTTGAATTGGCTGTACTTTACACCTGAGAAAGTGATGCTAATCTTTCACTTCAATTTCAATTCTCACTTATTTTGTGAAAAAAAATATTGAAACTGCATTGAAGTTTTCTCATTTTTCCTAAAGACAGTGAAGCCTCTGGATGGACAATTTACTGGTCAGCAGTTGACTGACATTTGAGAGGTTTTGTGTGTGTTTCATGGATCCAGCTGTGGCGACAAACAAACTGTCAAAATTCACAGCATCAAGTGGTCCTGTAACCTCAGCACTCTGCCAGGATTTGATCATGAGACATTGTGATTAAAATATGACTAAAGAAAATGCATGTTAATGCTTTTATTCAAAGATATTATGAATAAGATTTGGCTCATACAAATTAACAGCTGATGGCACTGTTTCCAGACTTGGGTGTCTTTAAAGTGTCAGAGATGAACAACAAAACGCATAATTAAAAAAAAAAAAAATTAAATACAGCGCAAAAAACATGATAGAAACATATGGTATTTCTGTTTGTTTCATTGATTATTTTTAAGGAAAGTTACAGTCTCCTAATCTCTTTGCACGAGTTTAACGTTTTCATTTCTCACACTTTTTCATTTATCCAGTGAAGAGAAAGATTCAGCAGATGTGTAATTCACATCCTTCATGTGTTTCATGATTTATTTTCTCTCTATGTCCACTGCAATTTTAGGATACAAACCAGCCAAGCTTCAAATCTTTCAAGTTTCCAACGTTTCCTTTCAGTCTTTTCATGCACCAAGTGAAAATGTACAAAAAACTGGTGAACAGAAATGTATTTTACAGCTGACATCAGGCTTAAAGTTTCCCTTAACATACAGAGACTGCTATTTTAAATGCGTACTCCACTATGATTAAATTAAATAAATCATCTCGACATACAAAGCAGGTTAATCTCAATGTATATAGTAAATGACCTTTTTTGGAAAATGCTAAAACATTTAGAAAAGATTTGACTTCATGCTATAAAACTTGTATTTTAGCCATTAAATGCAATAAAGAATGACCAAATGAAATAAAAAAGACCATGCATGTACTCCTAATGGTTCAAGAACAGCTTTCCCTCTACCTTGGGTATGCCTTTGTGAGGCTGTTCATCTAATTTTGTCCAGGTTTACAGTGACTGTGAAGAGAATTCTTTCACAGCCACTAGAATAAAAACAATCTAACAATTTTATTGTCCCAGTTGAAATCCCATTACTAACGTTGGTCAAAAACCAAAAAAATGTTTGCATCCTCAGCAAATGCTTATGTAAGAAATGCGGTCACTGCAGAACTTAAACTTCTTGTGATTTTTTTTTTTCTGATTGATAAAGCTCCAAGTAATTATGCTGATTACAAAAAAATAGTAATTTTAGTTCAGCTTCAGATTCAATATTGTGGCAATGAGCTAGGTTGTATTTTACAACCAGCATCCTCTCATAATAGGTCTTCAGTGTAGTTATTTTCGCAATTAAAACTATTATGACATTCAGCCTAACTCATAGAGATGCTAGATGGTGTGATACATCTCCGCAGACTGGAACAATCTCTGAGGCCACGCTACAAAAGAGTCTTTTGGGATATAAAGGCAATAAAATCATGTAGGGAGTTCCACAGCACTCACAGTCTTATCCACAACGCTGAGAATCCATTTGCTATACGGCCCTCTCCCTCCCTCCACCGCCCTGTTTCTGACCTTGTCATTTAATGGAGTTGTGCCATCTTGTCATTTAGAATTGGACAACATTTGTCCTTTATGGTGCCGCTGCCTGCCCATAGCAGGTAATCTCACATCTCTGAGAGCTCATCTAATCTACCTGACTTGCTTTGGAAATATCACAGTGGGACTGTGGAAACTGATCTTGCAGCACCTCTATCCTCCCACTCTATGGCAGGAAACAACAAATCAACCTCCCTCAACTGCAACCGCTGAGGAGGAAATTTATTCGCTATAATATCAAATGTTTGTTATTTAAGACATTTGAAACACTCGTGTAAATGCTGTCAATTCTGGACAGAGCTGCTTTGTGAATGAGGCAGAAACTAACCACCCATACTGCAGAGCTCACAATAATCCAGGAAGGAGTTTGCAACCAGAGACTCTATTTTCCTCTATTTTGCCATAGATTTTTCACATGATAGAACCTGCCTGATGTTCCTCTTCAGCAGAGACTTTAAGACCTCTGTATTCACTTTTTAGAAAGCAAGCGAGTGAATAGTGCAATGACTCAGAGCTTGCAGATTCAAGAGGCCAGGGTGAGAAAAAAAAAAGAAATCTCCAAACAGCTTACTTGCAACATTCTGTTTTACACTGCAAAAATTCTTTTTTTGTATTCAACTTTAACAAAACAATTAGTCATGAATAAATATAAATGGCTTGGGTTTGCCCTCAGGAAATATCTGCCCCTAACATTAACCCCTGTGTAGTCAAATCAGGCCCAGCCAGCTTCTCATGTCTTAGCCTAATTATTGGTCTTCAGAGTCAAATCCTCTGATGGATTTTTAGTCAGAAGCCTCCAGTTGAAAATAGAGTTCGGAAATAAGCTTAAAGCTGTGCGTGGTTCATAGCTGAATAACACTGTACAGTAACACATGTAGCTTAAGATTTAAAGTATGTTGCTAATAGCCTGTCCTGAGAGGACGAGGCTAAAAATATGGATGCCATTCCATAAAATGAACTGTGCAATTGAGTATTAAAGCTGCTAATCCAAAAGTCAAACAAATTTTTCATTTAAAAAATACTGTATTTGCACATGAGGCTAGGAAGAGAACTTGTATTCTGGCTTGTATTGATCATTCATTCAGTCAATCAATCAGTCTTTATTTATATAGCACTTTTCATGCATAGGAAAATGCAACTCAAAGTGCTTCACAGGATAAAACAGAATAAAATGACGAAACATACAACACATACAACACAAACATACCCACCCCCACATATAGACCCAACCCCCCACACACACAAGCACACCATAACACGCCCACACTCGCACTCACACACACCTGCACACACGCCCGCTCTCACAAACACAGTAAATAGACTGGTAACATGGCATGGCACTGAGGATCCAGTGGTTCCTCACTGATTCTTCACTGTCCACTGATTGTTTCATATGTAAGTCTGTGTATCCTGTTTGTAAGAAAGAGACACGTGACATTAAAGGAAATAACACAGACAGTTTTCTTTGCTGAGATAAGTCCTCCTGCACATTATTCTTTTTCCAGAGCCTGGAGACAATCCACATCTTGAGCTCCGAATTTCTTCAATTTTCTTGCCGTCTCTCTTCTCTGAAGCAGAAAAAGTCATTTTCTCAATCATCGAATAAGTTTTGTCCTGACTGTCAAAATTTTCCATTGCACAGTTTCTCTTTTGAGTTTAGGCATTATATTAATACACGCTCTTTTAGGCAGGACAAAAGAGTTGGATGATGGCTAAAAGTGGGGCAATTAGACTGATGTTGTGCAATGGCCCATGCCAAGAGACGTTGACCATTGCGAGATCACTCCAGATTTTGACAGCATATACTGAATGCTCTGGGTTTGCAAGTGCTTAAAAGTATAGTGGGGTATGAAAAGCCTACTTCTTGAGGAGACTTTTTGATATATAATAACCATTTGAAGTCTTTACATAGAACAAAGAATAATGTCGGAGAATTTTGAGATTGTATGGTTATCTCTCAGTGTACCACTAAACATACATTTTCTAATGATTTTTATAATGTGATGCTCATAGAAATAATAAGCAATGGAAGAGGAAAACACTAACTAGTCTTATAAGTCGACATTGTAAGATACAACATTGCTTTGCTAGCAAGCTACCGCTAGACTTTGCTTTAACAGATTGGAGATGTGAACGTCAGTAACAAAGAAGTCTTATGTCTGCACAGCCTAAAACCAAACAAATGACTATCATTTAGTTAGCTCTCCAACAACAGTTAGGATTTTATTCTCTGGATGGAAATCACATCGGCATTAATATTTTAAATAGCACTGGCGAAATTTTGAAGTGGCCTTATGTATCCCATTATGCTTTTCCCTTAATGAGAGCAAATCCATCTGTTTGACAGTGACACCAATTACCTAATGCAAAGCTCTCATGAGCAAAATGATCACAAAATCTGATTACATTTACCAAGACATTTTCAATAACATAAATGTAAAAATGCAAAATAGAAGTTGGATTGTTTTCTCTGTTTTCTCTTGCTACTGTTGATACTGTTAATACCCAGGATAAAACTTTATCTGATGAAAAACCACCGCCTTGGAGTATGAATGCTCCAATCCTTAAAATGAAAATCTGCAGAAGGTTATTTATTCTGTAAGTAGCACTTTAAAATGTTTCTTACAATTTCCGACAAAATTATCCTTAATCTCTTTAAACTCAATATGTGAACGACCACCACTTAACCACTTGTACTTAAACGACATTCTGTCTCTGCTTGATGTATGGATATCAACTAATCATAACACAGACAGTATGTCTTTAATTTTGCTTGTAATGAGCAATGGATAGAGAATTTTTTTATTTAAACCAGATTTTATCAGCTACTCTGTGTGGGCCGTGTTTGACTGAGATACAGATCCTTCTTATTGCAAAAATAATTAGTCAGGCCTCAAATGCAGTATTGGTGTATTTATTTGAGAGAAACTTGAGCGTTGTATGCCAATGAGATTCTTAATGAGATACCAACACACAGGTGTACCAGCATTAACACACACACACACACACACACACACACACACAATATCTCTATATGATTTGAAATGTGTTAGTAATGGTGCTGCTAGAAAATTCCGGTAGACAAACAGCATCAGAGGGCTCTGCGCCTAAAAGAGCAACAGACACCAGACACTCATTAGAGCAGCAAATACAAAACCTTCTTTAACTGGGTACAGAATGTTATAGCGGTAGAAAGCAACAAAAAGCCATTTACAAAGCTTTTGGATTTTAACCAGTTGTGATAATAAAATGTACTAGTTGCTACACAGTTGGCTTTTTGTTGAATTTTTCATGTGCTTTGTTTACTCTCCAAAATAGTCCAGATTTTCATGTCTAAAAAGCTGCAGTTGACACTGCTAGCAGCCTGTCCTTCATCCTCAGTTGGGAAATTTTCACAAGTCCCCAAGCACTCAGAAGTGTCACAGTCAAAGTCTGAATAAAATAAAAAAATAAAATAAAAAATCGAAGAGCAGTTGGCCAGAACGCTTTGAATCGGCTCAGACACTGCAAAAGCCAGTTACCAATTACAGCACAATGTAATTCAGCCCTCTTCACAGACAGCGTGGAGCCCTTAGTGATAAAATATGCATCATCTTCCCACGGCCCAGCCTCCTGGACAGCCAGCAGAAGGGTCGGGTAACCTCCATACATCTGTGTGTGACAGCAGGCAGAGTCTGACTCCTTGCCAGAACCACAACTCTCCAGGGAAATCATTTAGTCGAGAACTTGGGCCCAGTCACAGCCTGCTCACTGCTGATAAAGGGGTCATCCCGTGCTCGGGTCCTGTCCTGCACCCTCTCCACATCCCGTTTCAAAACCCATCAGCCATACGATGATTAACTCAGAGAAAAAAAGATTAAAGGAGAAGGATATCATGAAAGAAAGAGAGAAGCAGGGCTGTGTGGCGTCTCTGTAATCACAAAATGCCACAGTTTTACTGACTGGGAAATAATGGCTACCTTTGAAGGAGCAGCAACAGGCCGTAGCTTTGATGTGGGACTTTCATGTAGGATAACTTCTCAGTTTCTCAGTTATCATCCTCCCAGCAATGGTTACACCTATCACAAGCCATCACTGCCTTTGTCATGTCATAAGTACACTCATTAGGATATTTATTCTGGAGGACAGAAATAATAAGTCTATCCCGTTAAAGCATGCAATGCTAGGCAGCATGTCAATTTGCTCCATGTTTAAACTAATTAAGCTTTCAACATTGTCACGCCAAAGATAGCCTTCTCCATTTGGTCATTCATTAAAAATATGTTGCAATTAAGATGATCCATTATGAGCTTAATTATGGCATTAAAGCTGACAAATCCACACACTGCAGCAGGATAAATAATAGAGTGTGCTCAAAATCATAGGAAAACTGAGATGCAGAGCTGAAGCTGCGCCTGTTTTGACTTGAAACAGCCGGCTTGTCAGGTGTCCCACTCAAACTAATGTGTGCGTATGTTAACAGAAACCAGCAATGTGTCCACTGCATGATGATTATCACTAGGAGGAAGTGAATTAGCGCCAGTTTGCAGCATCAATTGTTCTGCAGTCTGTGACAGCACGAAATTGATAATCTGCCATTATCTGCACGTTAGGCCGGAAATAAAAGATGTGCATGTAGGAGGAACCGCCGGCTGTTTAATGACCTAATTCCCAAAGGTGAAGCAATGGATGGATGGGAAGAGAGGGACATGCAGACAGACAACCAATTAACAAAGAACAATTTAACCTTGGTTCTGAATGAGACAGGATGGGTTAAACATGCGGAGGAGAATCAGTGGAGTAATTACAAAGAGCGGTTAGTGTCTACAACTGTACGCACTCCCATTTGCAGCTGTCTTCCGTACTGATAACCTCACAAAGAAAATAATGAGTCTTTGAATTTATGCCATGACATGCCATTGTTTTAGCAACAGAGGAGTCACTTCTGTCCACAAGTTTGTTTGGCTTGTTTGCATTGTTAAAAGAAGATGGCCTTGACAGCAGAGGGAAGAAAAAGACATAATTGTTAGTAAGTGAGGAAACCAGTCAGATCTTAGTTCAGCTCTCCTTTAGAGGAGTGCAATTATGCTTTTTCTTATTTTCTGCCACATAATCTTACACATGTCAGATGTTCATATTTAATATGACAGAGAATCATTTAATGAGGCAAAAGTATGTAAAAAGAATTACTGTGTGTAAAAATCTAATTTTTTGTTTTGAAACTACAGCACCAGGGAAGTCTTAATATTTACACTTCTAGCAAAGCTTTAGATCACCAGGAGGTTTAAGGCCCACAGTGGCAGGGAGATGATGCTAGCCGGGCAGATGTCTGAGCTTACTAGCTAATATTGGCCACAACTAATGAGCCTCTCAGACTCAGATGTCAGAATCTCCTTGCCTCAAGAAACCATCTCCTTGCAGTGGCCCAAGTTTTCTTTTCCAGAAGAGTAAACATAAACAACCCTCAGGAATCTAAACTCTTAGTTCCGGTGTCAGCTGAGCTGCAGGGCTAACCTGTGAAAGACAACCGCAGCTGGCAAAGGTTTAATTTCTTTTTTGAGTGACATAATCTGTCCGTCAGGAAACTCCACAAACTACAGAGCTATTTTCTTGGTAAAATAAAATTCAGTTTCGTCAAAATCTGTGCGTTAGAATAATTCACAGAATGAAAAGAGGCAGCTGAGCTAAACAGTCAGCTAACTTAGCTAACCATACAACAAAACACACTGCTAGCAAAAATTAGCCACCATTTTATCAATAGTGATAATACTGATGCATATTCTAATCAGTTAGTTACACAATGTTTTCAAGCTGAGTGACTGTAGCCGTCATGGCAGCGCACTCACTGCATTCCCATCAGTAAGCTTTCTCAAGTTTGTAAATCAGAAAAAAAAATGGCTTCAATGGAGGGGGACATCAAGGAGACAAGTTAGAATAGCTTGATTCAGATGAAAGATGTACAGAACAGTTAAGGAAGAGGTAATGCCCTGCGAGGTGACTGGCATTATCTCCAATATTAGCCTTATTATTAGCTTTATGATGATTTTTCCAGCCAAGTTATTGTGCGCAAATTCATATAAATAAATTCATTGAGAAATGACAGGCCATGTGTAATGTTAAAACTTGAAGTAGCAAATTAAATAGCAAATTGAATGTGTGATGATCGCCTATGTAAACAATGCATTAGAAAGCATGGCGTGCCTCTTACCACTTTTGTGAATTCCCCATCCTGTGGTTTTTCTAGAGGATGAGGCAATAAAGGGCTACACTGTTGTAAATGATATAGATTATGGAGATAATACTTTTTTTAAAATTTATCTAGTTTATTTCTGCTGTTAAAGTGACAAGATAATGATACACACTAAGCCAGCACATTAACTTAGAATGATGAAGAGACTATTTGACATTTGACTGGAACTATGTGCCAGAAATTAATGGACACCCTGAAGCCAATCAGAGTTTAGTGTTTGCCCATACAAAGATACAAGAGCCAGTATAAAATAAAGGATGATTTTTTTTTTATGTGAATCATGTAAAGCTACTTTAATGGAGTTTTAGAAGATTGACCTTAAGATGAGCATAAAGGGTACCCTAGCATTCTCTGAGGGGTGTTTTCGCAGTGAGTGCCCAGCAACTGAACAGAGTGACATGATTTTTTTTTTTTTTTTTTTTACTTTTGTAGCAGTTTAGTGTCAAAGAGCAAAAACCAATAGGTTGGAAATGCAAAGTTAAGCTAAAAAACTGTTTTTAAGCCATGAGATAACAGAACTGAACAAAACTGTCTTCCCATGAAGCTGCTTGTGGAGCCAAGTTTGATTATTATGGATAAATGCAACCCCATAACCATTTGACCCTCATTACAACAACACACTATGATAATTTTCTCCAAGGTTAAAAAAATAACTTGTAATTTCCATTTTACCTGAGGAAATATAACTTTTGCAACTATCTTCCTTCAACAAGTAAAAAAATGAATCCATGAATAATTGTGATCGCAGACTTTACAGCATTACTTGGTCTGGTATGACTCATCGCTTATCTGATAATTCTTGGCTAATATTAGAAAACTCTTGACCAACACTTCTGTGCTTGGTTACCATTACGATGTGTTTATGCTGAAAGCAAAAGCAGTTTTATAATTAGAGTAATTGGATAGAAGGAGAGTTAAAGTATGCAATTGCAGCTAGATAAAGTTGACTTCATGAATTCTTTGGATTTGGATTTTTCTTCAGTTTTATGACTTTGAAAGGTAAAACAAGATACAAGGAAAACAACAAAGTAGATATTAATCTTAAACTTTTTGGTATATTTCAAGATAAGAAATGCTGTAACACAAACAGGTTCACACAAACACTTGGTGTGCACATGCTGCCCTTGCTTTGCTAGATGTAGCTAACAAATTACCTTTTGTACAATTCTAAGTTTTTTTGGTGTCATTCTGCCATCCGTTGTTTTTCAGGAAAATATAATAAAATGTTAGAAATGGTGCTAATTACACAGAAAGTTTACTTTTATTTTTCTGCTCTGCAGGGTTATCAAGTAGTCTACGCACACACTTTTTATTTGTACACACATTAAAAAAATATGAATGCAACCGCCTGTTCCTATCATGTTAAGCCTGAGTTGTGATCGAAGCGTGTCCTCTATCAAAGTTCACATTGCAGGTATACATACTGAAGAGTAGCTGTGACTAAATTATCAGTTGGAACAGTGTTCAGTTGTATTAGTGTGAGTGAGTGTAATAATTTGGCATTCCAATTAATTATTGACTAATTAAAATAATTTAATAGCAATGTAGAGAGGATTAGTTGTACTGTTTGTTGCTTCTGTTTTCACACTTGCAGAATTCATTACTCAGGTGGAAGATATCAGCGTTCCAAACCATCCTCCACTTGTTATTGCCGCTAAATAGTCTCCCCAGTCAGCAGCTTACAGAATATACAACATGCAATGAACACGGCATTAGAGGACTTGAGCATTTCTGCTTGTTCTTGTTGAACTAAAATATCTGATACGGCATTGTGTTCCTGCTTCAGGCGAAGGATAATTGAAAATCAGTTCAAGCCGGGTCTTATTCTTCTGTGATTGTTATTTTGTTGGAAAGACGTGTTTAATCCCTTTGCAGGTCCGACTGCTGAGGAGGCAAAGTAAAGCTGCATCAAGCTTAAAAGTAATCTATTAAATCTTTTAACAGAATCAATCTCAATGACAGCAAGAGAAGAAAAAAATGCTCTGGGCAAAAAAAAAAAAAAAAAGTAATTTTTCTTTAAGGGTACAGAAAGTTTAAAAGATGTTAGAGCTTTTGTTGCTCCTTCTACTTACTGACTGAACCCATAGGAGAAGTTTACTTTGTCAGTTTACAGTTTTGATATTCAAAGATTTAACCATGGACTTTAGAAGTCAGTTAGAGTTGGATTTGTTGAGGGAAAGTCTATAAAATTACATCTTACTAAATGTTTCAAGACAATAATGTTTTTTGTTTTTTTTGTAAACTTTATTTTTGTATTTTGGTTTTTACAAGTAACACAAATGTATATACTGAGGAACAGACAGGACACCAGGGGAAGCACAAGACAGTTCATCTTTTCTGTAGTCGTCTCTTGTGTTCAGGGTTACTTTTCCAACATTCCCAGAGAAAATAAATGTGAAAAGAAGCTTCAACAGGGCCTTGAGTGTGATTTAGATTCTGTCCATCAAATCAAATCAAATTTATC
>JAPZDZ010000007.1:17969816-17980449 GCA_029783805.1 Acanthurus tennentii | reverse complement strand
ACTTCCAGGGTTTACATCAGTCACTGAGTGATAGGGGAAGTTAGCAAATGTAACTAAATGTAATGTGAATAAAACTGCAATACACTATCTTGTCTATGAATACTTCTGCCCGAGTCAGTCGGACAAATTTTCAGTGGTGGCTGTTTAAAAATAAAATAAACAAATCCCGTTAATCCCAAACTAATCAATAATGTCATTGTGGTATGTATTTTGTTGTCATCGTTTTTTAGCAACATAAATTCCGTATAGTGTGTTTAAAGGGCCTCCACAGGTTTTAGTTTAGATTTGAGTTTACTTGTGTCTAGGAGCACTTCTCAGCCATGGAGTGTCTCCTCTGGCTCCAGAAGAGCTTTGTCATGTCTGAGAAAAAAAACCTCTTTTGATGTCAACAGGGATATCTCAGCTTGAACTTGAGACTTTAGAGCTTAACAGAAAGCTGAAGCTGTGAATCTGGTACTTGAAAGAAACACAGACACTTACCTGGTAGAGAGAGGTTGAGAAAAGATGCTATTGAGGTGCATTGTGGGAATTTCTTTGGGTCCAGGGTTTTTGGTGATGGACTCAGTAAAGAATAACAGCCAGTTGCTAGCGCGAGGCTTAAGGGATGCCGTTGCTCATTGTACAATTTTTCTTGGTGAAGACTGAAAAAATAACACTAAACTTGCAATTGATTGATTGCCAATATATTATATATATTTAAATGTCTGCTCACAAATAAGATGAAACCTGAGGAAGCTGGTGATCCCCTGACTCTCCTCTGATAGGGTTGAAGTTCGTTGGCTCAGGGTAAATACCTTATTAATTATTCGAAAGACAAGAAATTGGAGTTAAATTTTCAAGTTCTCCACAGAATGAATTATAATAACTTTCCATCTTTTTCATTTAGCACCATCACAAAGTTCAAAAAAAGTAACTTGGTGTGGGTAACCATCTCAGAGCACTCAGAGCCGAACAAACAACGACTTCCACTCCTACCACAGTGAGCACCTGTACTTCAGTGTACAACAGTGTATGACCTCTCGTAAGCCGAGCACACATATAAAACTTAAATAGTCTGTTACTATCAACCATAGCTGTAATATAAATAGTATCTGGGCTGTCACAATGTTAGATTTTAGATAAACATGACCTACTGAATTTACAGTAATGATATTATTGTACCGTCTCTAAAAAAAAATAAATAAAAAATTCTGTTGGTGCCATCTGAAAATGTGTTTGTTGTTTGTTTTGTCTCTTTTTTTGGCAAATGAACTACACTCCGAATTAACAGAAAGAGAATGAGAGAGAGTCTGCAACTTCAAAGGTATAAAAGCGTCCAAAAAACAGTTACACTTAATGAATTTTGGTGTTTTATGGCAGGTGGGAACCAGCGTTAAAGTGCATTACCCTCCATGACAAAGCAAGAGTAGCGAGAAACTCCAGTGATTTAAGAGGTGCTTTGTGAATTAGTCAATTTATCACAGATGCATTATTTACATAACATCAATATTTCATTTTTTAATATCAAGGTTATTGTCCCGACTGTAGTGGAGTTAAAAATCACAAGTTTTACTTTGAAATGTAGAGGAGAAAAAATGTAATTTTGCATGGAACAAATGCCTCAGCATGTATTTAAATACAGTGCTTGACTAAATGCTATTCACCATCAGTCATTTACCATCTGAGTTTAAATATGTGAGGCTTGTATTTAATTGTCCAGCTGCAACACATGCGTCTAGCAGCTCTCCTGTCGTAAGTAATGATTCTGTTCACAAACACCAGCCACTTTTCTCTGGTGTACTGACAATGCAGGAATAGCCTAATGTGGCTACATTTACGCAATTTCTGGAGCAATTACCAGAGGCCCAGCTAATGTAAATGGGTTTAATATCTGGGGGAGCGATGTTTTTAACAGCCGCCATTACAGAATACCATTTGTCGGTTTGATTAAATGCTTAAAGAGAGCCAAAGCAGAAGCTCCCACGCAAATGGAGCTGCATATCTCGAGTTCCTTTCTGCACACAGCACAGGAATTCATGTCGTTTAGGTTTTTTTTTTCTCTTGTTAAAATGGGCAACATACATTCAGACTATTTACCTTTTTTTTTTGTATTGTATCACAGGTATGTAAAAATGGCTGTGAGGATGAATTTTCATCAAACGCACAAAGTTAAATCAATGATTGCATGAAACAGCAACTTTGGGCTGTAAGGTGGTGGGGGCTTAATTCATCTTTCTATAGCTGCTCTATACCTGTGCACTCGAAAAAATTCTTCACACTATGGATTATGACCATCAGCATTTTTTATTAAATGCTCCTCATACACTAAGGCTTATCACAAAGGCTTTGAAATCTTTGCAGAATAATACACCAGTCTATAGCCTGTACAGAGGTTTTCTTTAAATGTTTCATATTAAAAGAGAATTGTGTTTTTCTTGTGCAGTACAGCCTTAGAGACGTTGGTGGTGATCATAAAAGAAATATCCTTTGTATGACTACCTTGGGAGATCAAATTTATAAGAAAAGAATGAATGCACACTGAGCCTCTAGACTTAATTTGACCCTCTCTCCTTCCTGCTGTCCTCTGACTTTGTCTAAGTGGCTGCTTTCCAGGGCTGTAGAGGTTTTTATGGCTGTATGGACAGGAGATCTTTTCATGTTAACAGACCCCAATGAAGGTCGACAGCGACAACGTTATTAATGCACAATGAAGTCAGATTACAGGCAGGGCCCTTTTTTTATTCTCTGGATACAGTAACTCGATTAACTGTAAACGTTTTGTTGTCCCCTCAGGAGCCTCCACTCAAGCTGCACGGCGGGTTGCATCACGCTGCTGTGTTCCTACAAGCACACTTCTTTGCATTGAAGTAGCAAAACCTGCAGACTTTACAAGGCTGCAACGCTGACTCTGCACTTCTCCCCTGGGATAGAAAGGTTTTTTAAACTATAGCACAGTCACATCCAAGTGTGATCCCTCCTTAGCCCCCTTTAACGGCTCAGCCAGCTCTTATTTCACATCACGTTCCCCCCCACGGGGCGACTGTAAACAAGCCCTTCGGCGTCACTCCACCCAACGCGAGCTTCCTGACAGAGAGGAAGACAGGCGCTAGACAGACGGCGTACTCCGCTGGGGGAAAAAAAGGAAAACAGCAGAGACCTGAGAAGTACACCACCAGCAGCATCCCTTCAGAAGCAGCCTTTTGTACACCAGTGATAAGAGGTTTTTCACGCATGGGGTTGACACACGCATGGAATCTACACGGAGGCAATGAAGGCATGCCTCCTGCGGTTTGAAGATGCAACGGGAAGAAAAAAAAAAAAAGGGAGACTTGTTTGATCCAATTTATGTAACATCCTCATTTTTGAAGACAGTCTCACATATATTTGCAGAAGAGTTCTGTGTTGAAAGTGTCAAGACGTCTTATTCCCACAGAACATGTGTCGAAAAAAAAGAAAGAATAAAATAAATAAAAAAAAGAAGTCAGTGGCCACACCAGAATTCCTTCAAAATCTGCCTCCAAACAGGTTCTTATCCAAAGTTTACACTTTGAACTCTCAGGAATTTGAGTTTTGAGAGACGGTGATGGAGGACGTGTAGTTCTGGGTGTGTTTTGACCTGCTCCGTGTGATCAGTCTCCCTCTGTCACACACAAACTCCTGCTTTTCTTCTCCATAACACCAGGCTGCTCAGACCATTCCGGCTGAACTGCATTAACTTTCTCTACTTGCCTTAAATCTTGTATTTTATAAAGTGTTAGACACTCTAAAAGCTAAGCTCTGCCGTTTCTCAAGAAGTCCAGAGAGACATTTTGGCACGTTTTCTTTTTCTCTCTTTTCTTTCTTTTCTTTTTTTTTTTAAACACTCCACTCAGACTATTTTTCTTTTTGTGCTTTGAGTTATTGCTGTCACAGCTACAACAAATCATCCCCACGTAACAATATGACAAAAGCTTCGCAGTCTGAGAGTGTTTAGAGGTCAGAAAAGATGCAGGTGAGCACAGCTGGTCATTAGGTGGTTGCACAGTGGCTTTTAAGAATTGTTTCATTTTAAACGAACAGCACGGTGTGTTGTCTCTGCCAACAGACGTCTCTCAATCAAAACAGAAAACAAAAACTGCAGTTTGATGACCCTGTGAAGTAACATGGCATCATGGGATTTGTTTATGTCATTGTTAAACAGCCAACAGTGCAAATAAAATTCTGTCTGAACGTCTCAGGCAGAAGTGTTCACAGACGAGGTAATGTATTAAGGTTTCATTCATGTTATGTTCAGTTACGGTTCACGACTCCTGTTCTCATTCTCTGACTGGTGTTACTCTGGGCGAAATGAAACTTTTATCTTGAATGAAATTGCAGATTACTCCAAGTTTGAACATTGTCAGAAACATTAAGTGCAAAAATATAGTAAGATTTCGGTTTCATTTTAGAAATGTCTTCAATCAAGATAAAACTGCACAAAGAAAATGAAACTCGACTCTACAGAGGTAATGAAGCTAATTTGTATTGAAAGCAGTGAAAGTCATTTTAAAGTCCAGTCTCTGTGGATATTTTGCATTCGTCTCAGCTGTAGGAGAATGTTCCACTGAAGCTGACATACCTGTGTGCTGCATGAAATTTGGGATTTTTATAAAGCTACACTTTGTAAAAGGATGTTTACTCAACCCTCTTTCTGAGGAATCCTTTAGACATTTCTGATGGAGCACGGAAATGAGATTCTCAGCTGACCGCTCAGGTTCATTCTCTTGGACGGATGCACAGACAGGAAGAATATCAGCCAGTCCAGTCCAGACGTCCTGCAGCCAAGTGGAGTTTTTTGTTGTTGGATTGCGTTACTACACAGTGTTCACTTACAGTCTTTACTCATAATACCCAATTATCTGTCCTTTTCTTTGTTGTAACGCCAGAAACAATAAACCCAGATGGCTCAGTAGAAGAAGACGGTTACAAAATCGCTCTGGATGCTGGTGGCGGCTGAATGCCTTACTTAGACGATGTCGGTTTCTTTCTCTGTACGTTTCAGCTCTGTTGTGCAGCAGGTAATTAACCTGTCTGTTGTGTCTCAGACACTGTGTACGTGGGACAAGGTGTGAGGATACGCATCGGCATTAACATTTCTGTCCTGTGCTAGCTGTGTAAAACAACAGCTGTTCCGTCTCCTCTGAAAGGCAGAGCACTCATTAGCATTTACATCAGCTGTTTATTTCTAGATCGCCTAGATGATGGCTGTTTAACTCTGATCTGCTCTCTTCCTTTGTAGTGTCACAGCTGCAGGAGCTCAATGATAGTTGTATCGTAAAAGGAATGTGGAGTTGAATTTTTTTTTTTTTAACATACCATGATTGTTGTCGGTGGTTCTGTTTTGAGCTGAAGTCACTTCACTCATCATTAAGACCTTGATAATGACCTTTGCAACCAGATCACTCCTGGTTACACTATCTAGTTTAATCTAAACTCAACAAGACAGGCTTTAAAAAATTAACTTGTGAAAATCATGAACAAAGCTGTCTGTGTCCTCATACACTTCCCCTTCATTTCTTACAACATAACTGTTCAATGTGCACAAGAAAAAAAAAGTCTCCATCTCAAAGGAATATGTTACTACATATTCTGGTGAGTATGTCTTTTATGCAAAACTTTAACTTCAGTCTTTAAGTGTTTATATGTAGACATGGTAAAGGAACATTCCCTCCATGTATGGAATAAACAAGCAGGCAGACACAATCTCATACTTTTTATTTAAATTATTTGCTAAGTAATGAGGAAAATTTAAAGCATTGGGTTTTTTAGCAGTTTACAGTAATGTGAGCTGTAACTGGGTTAATGAGAGATACAGAGGATTTATTATCGAGTCACATTGGACTTGTTAATTATTTTGTCTCATTGATGTTTGACACGAGCGGAGCTTCATCAGGTCTCATGGGAAAACACTGACGGGAGATGAGAGATCTGTCTGCGCAGAGTTGCATCAGCTTTGAGTTCAAGGATGCAACAAGCACATGAGTGCAAAAATGGAGAAGTGTTTCAGGAGTTTGTTCTAATGGAAGACTGTATTCTCTTGCTCAGTAAAGTAACATTTGCCCCGTTTCACCACCAGAGGTACAGCGAGGAGAGTCGGCAGCTGTTGAGAGTTCAGTTGATATTTAAAATAACTCTTAAGTCTTGCTAAATTATTGAAAAAAAGCTTGATCGCTTCAATGATATGTCTCTATTTTTACAGAACCACATGGTGTTGCCACTAAAATGCATATGCAGATATATAAACACATATAAAAACACATGCATTTATATGTATAGCATCTCCTGTTCCTTACAAACTCATAATAAGAGTGGACAGCAGTAGCTGAATGATGTATCTCAAGGTCATGTGTTCAGCAAACACTTTGTTTCTGTACATCCCTCTCTGCTTGTCGAGAGGGAAGGGTAGAGGAAAGACACAGACGGTCTTAATATTAATGAGACTGCATTGGCCTAAAATTTGAAGAACTTGCTCTTGCTATCTGTCCCTAAAGTGTGTCCTGAATAAAAAACAGGCTTTTTTGGTATTCTGCTGTCAGGGCTTGGGATTTGCTGCAGATATATTTGGTTTCAGGGGAGCTGGGGTCCCTGCTATGAAGCAGGATTTGCAGCTAGCAAGCTAACTTGTGGTTTAATTCCAGGTTTTTCAGTGTTACAAAGGTGGATTACCTCTTTCTGGGGTACATTACATTGCCTAAATAATGTTGAACACCTAACCTGCCCCAGAGAGGGTAATATGAAAGATAAGATACAGCACATCTATAAGCACTGTCGTCTGACCAATTAGATCATGGAAAATGGCATCATCATTCATAAAAGATCCTGTGGAGCTCACAGTGTGGATCATGAGAGGGTATCTAAGGAGGGCAAGAGTGCTCAGAGACCAACACACACCTCTCTGACCTTACCTGACCACTCTGAAGATGATGAATGATGAATAAATCTTGTCGGAGGAAGTGACATTTTTATGACAGCTTCTTGAGCCGTATGTTGCAGAGACTGAATGATGCACTAAAGTCTTGTACTAATTGAAATGATAAGATGTGAAAGTTAAGCAGAGTTACCACTTTGAATTATGTTCTATATTTGGCCTGTTTGTCATTTTCTCCAAAGTTTGTTTGACACCACTTGAGCTGCAGCTGAAAGAATTAATCTAAAAGATTAAATCTTAGCAAAACATTCACTGAATGCTTTTGTTTTTCTTTATTTCTATGTGATGTCCTATCTTTTTCCTAGCTAAAGTTTGAAAAATGAATGAATGAATTAATAATGGAATATATAAATGTTATAATCACATCTGCTCATGCTCTTATGATTTTGTGGGGATAGAAGATATGACCTGCTGTCCTTCCAGCATCTGGAAGCTGCAAAACTGTGTTGCTTTTAGCCTGAATTTCATGTTTAACTTTTGCATGATTTTAATTAATATTATAGCTTGTTCTTTATTTGTAAGATATGCAGCTGTGGTGCAGGTCGGCTGGCCAATGATTTGTCTTGTGCCTCAGACAGCCCTTTTCATAGATAAACATGCTAATGTATAATTTGTTTAACTCTGGGTTGTTTTATCAAGTTGATAACTACCACTGTGTGGATTGCATTTGTTAGGTTCAGTGAGGCTGGACAGCATTAGAGATCATGGGTATGTTGAACACACTGCAATGAAAGGCCTTTGCTCACCCTTGGTGAGGTTCATTAGACTGTATGCTTTAACTCAGTAATTTGTCCCTCTGTTATCTGGGATGTGATGAGATGACTTATTTGTAGACAAATGCTGGGATCTAAAATCTTATAGTCTGTCATGCTTTTCTGTTAAATGCTGCCTTTCTTAGACAGGACAAGAGATCTTTAATATTATGCCCCCCCCCCCCCAACCCATTTAATAAAAAATAAATAAATAAAATCACTTTTACAAATGTAGTTTCAGTCTCTAACACACCAGACTATTGAAGCTAAAAGAGGTTTGTATTGAAATGAACATTTCTGACTTTGGCAGACCAGTAATCCATCTGTTGCTTTAATGCAGGAAACATTAATTCATTGTCTTTCCTGCCATCCTGAAAGGAAAGTAAAGATATGCAGGGGTTAAGCCTGAGGGCATACGCGGTCGATGCATGTGCACGTCAAGCCTGAACACCAGCTTCAGTTTGGCATATCTTTCACTTGAATGTAAGCTGAAGTATCTTACCTGAGAAATATGCTGGTAATTAAGTGCAGCAGTCAATCCAGAGGCCGTCTGTAATTTCCTCAGGCTGATACTTGCAGGTTATATCCCCCAATCCTTCACTCTTCCATGTACTCGGGCGTTGAGAGTTCAGCGCTGCCTCTGTAATTGTTTGCACTTTCTACTTCATTAATCGATGCCTCCATCTCCATGGACTGACATGCCCACCTACGTGAGCTCCACTGTCAGGATTTCACCGCTCCTATGTACTACCATACCTTGAAAATGAAAAATTCATTAAGAGCCCTGGCAACCAGCAAGGTGAGCCTATAGTGCAAGTTGTTACCAAGAGAGACAGAAAAGTGAGAGGTGGGAGTAAAAGATGAGAGAGGAGAGATCTAGATGATTGAAGATGGCAGACATAAATTTATCATTAACCTCCTCATTATATTCACTGTTGTTAAATGAAACCTACAGCGACTGCCGTGGCAAAAATGGTAATGACTGGACAAAAACAATAACCAGAGGACAACAACAACTATGCTTTCTCTATTTCTGAACAAGTAAACATGAAGGGTCCTGGGAAGCTGTGTGCTAATATGAAACACCAGAAACTGGACAAATGCACAGTTTCTCATCTTAAATTACTTGAAAATTAATCTAACTCACTCCTCTGGTACTCTGTACTTTTTATTTCAAAGCTAACACTTATTTGGGAGACACTGTTATGATTTGCTGTGAAAATAACATAAGGAGTTACAGTAAGTTGTTGATTATGTTGTTGTTGTTGTGAGCTGCAATGCATTCTGGGGGAGTTCAGCCATTGACTGGACCTATGATCACATCACATGCACTACTGTGTATGTCAGAAATACTGATGCATTGAGGGACCTTATCCTGTCAAGATCATTTTCATAGTTTCTGTTTTACTGCAAACAAAACGGCTGCAACACAACATATACACAAGACTAAAATTTTTTTGATTCAAACTGACTATGACCAGGCTCAACCTTGCAGGCTTGAACTTCCCCCAGGCTAAGATTAATGTCACTGACAACCTTGACAAGAGTACAGGCAGAGGTCAGGCGCTGTTTAGCTGTTATATGAAGCAAACTGTGTGGCAGAGGAGTTTGTCTTTGAGTTTTTAAGACACTTTTAACCTCATGCTGTTTAATCCAACCTGTGTGATGACTGTGGAGATCCTGAATGAACTTTGGAACAGCATAATGACGTTCGGGGCTCTGGCTCCTGTGAAGCAGACAGTGTTAAGTGTAGGACATGACATGATATAATATACATGACAGACAATTGATGACCCAACCATGAGTACAGCGAGGAGATGGCGTCCCTGGAATGAGCAGCAACATGAAGGCAACCGCCTGGGTTTCCTTTAGTGGGAGTGGACACGTGTTTTGGGCTTTGAGCCAGTCACAGCATCAGACTTGGTGAATACCAATGAGGCTGAGGATGTCTCTCAGCTGCCAGAGAGAGGCGAGCGTCTATCTGGAGTCACATAGAGTGGACGGTCGAGTTTTCCAGGGCTTGCAGTCTTTTTTTTAAGTTGCACAGTTGCAAACTTGTCAAATACGGTTAAGTCAAAAGAGATCTCTTTCTCAAATTGTGTAGACAAATTAATAAACCTTGTGTCAGTAAACACTTTAAATCCAATACTGACACCACTCCTAACTTAACTGCGAACCACTGCCAGCAACCCCGTTCAGTCATGATGGCATTTGATCCATTGTTAATATAATAAAAATGATTTTAGCAGCTTCAAATGGGGATGGTAGAAAGTATTGCAAATAGAAGACAATCTTTTATGAAGCTAAGTGGTCAATAGATGGAATTTTTTTTTCACATTATCAAATAAATTCTGTGCTCTAGAAATATCTTTTATTTTAGGTGAATAGTGACAAGAAGAATTGTTCATCAGTCCTTTTGAAAACCAATGTTTAAAAAAAACAATTATCCACTTTGTGTTTCTGCGCTTGAGATAAAAATGAAGAGAATGCTGTGGAAAAATATTACTGTTACCATGTCAAACTCGCTCGCTGGCTTCCAAATTTGTAAATAAAATAAAAAAAATATCAAAGTAAAAGATTAGACACATTGTGAAACAGTGTATCCTGTTAATATTATATTAAAAGGGAACAGTGTGTCTCTGTTAACAAATGGAACAGAACAAAGTGCAACAAAACTTTACTTTTATTATTTGAAATAATATCAAATGTTCATATTTAGTGACAAGTAAAGACCTTTGGAGAGAAAAAAAAATATCTATAGTGATCATTTCCTAATCAATCACACTTTCCTTCACAAATAAGTCTTCTTCCACAAGCTGCTGGCTTTGTTGAGCTAAGACAGTTGAGTGCCAGCGGGCATCATAAGCTGCAGGGTTATTTCCATTTTCTATACCCCTTAATCCTGTGTAGGGTCGGGGGGGGGGCTGGAGCCTATCCCAGCTGACTTAGGGCGAAG
>JAPZDZ010000007.1:17871501-17895122 GCA_029783805.1 Acanthurus tennentii | reverse complement strand
AAAAAAAATTGGCAGGATTTTTTGTTTAAAATGATGACAGATCTTGGTGCAAACTTTCTCTGTCACAACTCAACACTTTATGACTGTCAACAACTTTGTCAAGTTAGCAGCTCAGATTATATTCGCCATATTCTTCCTAATTAGGATAAATGTTTTGCTAATGTGTGTATATTTACTTAATATAAACCTAATTTGTCCTTCATCCTCTCCAGCTGTGTGCACTGCCATCTCCACCTACACAATGGCAGAGAGAAGAAGTCGCACCCTCCATGCTGCTGGGTAGTGGATTTGTGAGTAACAAACAGAACATCAGCAAAGACGTTTCTGCTAAAACTTGGATTATATAGGTAATATATGTAAAACATAATAGCTATAATTCATTTATAACTTGTTAGAGTTCAGTCACAGTAGAAGTTCTGTCTTTACGGACAGCTTCAAGTGTTGGAGTTGGAGAACACAGACAGGCCTGTGTGTGCACCATATTATATATTATATCATTAACAATCAGAACTTAAAACAGTCAAAGTCATATTACAATTCATAAAAATGCTCTCCTTGGTGATAAAAAAGGCTTTTTCATCATGCGGAAACTTGATTTGAAGATGCAACGCAAACCAAGAAGTCCGATACAAGTCGGCTGGTACAAAGAAGCCTGGGGACTGCAGCAAGTGTCCCTGCTGCAGGGATGACCAGGTAAGATATGTACACTAAAATAAAGGAAACAGATCATTACTTGATTCATTGCACAAGAAGTTCACGTGGATCTTTGATCAATATTTTCTATGGTTCTTTAAGTAAAATTTTCCTGCAGTTAAGTGTAAATTTGAATGAACAGAACATGTGTTTGGGCTCTTACTGAGACATATTAGCCTTTTGTAGTTCATCTTAAGTCAATTTTTCTCTCTTTTCTGATTGTAAACATATTCTGTTAAGAAGTAAGATGTTTTCCTGACATCATCTTGTTTGCTGCTGACATTCCCACAGGCACTGAATTTATCCTAAAAGCCTCAATTTGCTTCTACCACTGCCCAATGTCCTCACAAGAGGAAGCGGATCTCAGGGCCCCGTCTTTCCAAACTTTCCTCTGAACAGGAAGTGAGTTTGGTCTCATGGCCTGAATCTGCCATCCAACCTGCCACACATGTTTAATATTCTGCCCGACCCCTCAGCCCCACAGCACTTATCAGCAATGGAGTTCAGCTGGTTAAAATGAGAGCCCACTGAAAATAAATAACTTCTCAGTGGAAGAGTTTCAGCACATCTACCATGGGGTGGTAGATGGTATGCTGATGTAAGTTTGTGGTAAAAACATGACTCTATCAGTTAGATAAGTGTTATGTTTGTTAAATCAATTTAAAAATGTGTCATTCAATTTTACTTAGAGTACCGTCATTTTAATTACTGGTCCTTCCTTTTCTCATAAATTCAAAAGTGGCCATGTTCGTCCATACAGTTTGGAGCTGGGTCGACACATCAAGCAAAAGCTGTGGGAGAGACTGGATCGTCTAATGATGACGAGCCAATCAGGGAATAAATACGGACTCGTGCATGTAGACGTCACATACGGGGCCAGAGTCTATTCTCCCCATTATGATGTCGACACTTTGGGAGAACCAAGTCCAGCGGCTAAGAGAGCCAAGAGCTCAAACTGAAGCCAAAGAAGAAGTAGCACTGCAAACACTAAACTGTGTTTAGTCAATGAGTATGACACATAAAGGGTTAACAGTCGGTCTCCGCTAGAAGTCTAACCTTAATATCGCTCTCCGATTGGCTCTGCCGGTTTCTCACTAACGTACATGTGATTGGCCATTCCCGCTGTCACTCCATCTGCTTGTAAAAGCTACTTGCGACCTGTTAGTTGGACAGGACAGGAGGCAGTGCATGTATCTGCAACCATGAGTGTAAGTAGGGAGGGCAACCAAAAAATGTATTTCCTAAAATCAACATGAATGTTTGCGTGCGTACATGTGGAACATTTGTGTCCTCATGTTCCTCTTCAGTCTCTTAAGCATCTTGCATTAGCTCCTTGCACCTCCACCCACCCGACTATCTATATCCAGATTCAGGCAGACAGTTGAGGCCGCAGTCTGAATCACAATGACAACAACCTGCAGCTTCCTCAAGCCACAGCAGTTGAGCCTTCTGCCTGCAATAACCGATCTGCAGCCACTGCCACCTCCTGCAGATCCTGGCAAACAGCTATATAGAGGGTACAGTCTAAACCTCTGCTCTCTTACTGTATTCAGCCACCTGCAGTCTTCACCTCCATCTTTAGAAACTTAAGGACTGCCAAGCCAAGACCTCCACCCACAGGTTCTGCCAGTATCTGTCAGCACAGATTGCCATCCTCAGCATCTTGCAGAAAACAGCAGTAATACCTTTAACGTCAGTCTCTTCTAATGGCCTGCAGTCCCTATCTCCACCTGCTTAATATAGGTAACAGCTTTAACTGAAACCTTCACCCGCAATCTCTGCCCCAATTATACAGTTTTTGCTTCCAATCATCACTGAACACCATAGATTCCAGCAGAGAGAAGATCTCTTACTATTCTTCAGATAACAGCATTAAGCTGCAGCATCAACCTCCACCTGCAGCTCTTGCCAGATGTAAGCAGTAACATCTTCTTACAGCACCCACCAGTCAGCTGTGGTTTCAACCTTCCTGGTTTCTCCATACTTTACCTACAGCCTTTTGAAGCCACAATTGCCTGCTCCTGAAAACTTTACAACCAGAGGCAGCTTCATCTCCACCTACAGTATTGTGCACTCAATGAAAATGACAAAAGCTACAGTTACAACTTTATCAGTATGTATAAACAGTATGGGAAAAAAATCATCCACAAACATAAAAAACAACTTGCAGGTGAGATGTAGAGGAGACCTCAAGCTTCACATTAGTTTTTGTTTGAAATGAATTGGTTCAGCAGAAGTCAAGATATCTTGTTACAAGGCATTTTTCAAAAACACATTCTAAACACGCTGCCATTGAGCCAAAAATAAAAACACGGTGTTACTATTCAATCAATAAAGAAGACCAAAGGCCAGTTTTTGTTGGTTTTTTTAAAATATTTTTTTCAGGCTTTTTTTTGCCTGTATTTGATAGGACAGCTGAGAGATGAAAAAAGGAGAGATAGAGAGGGGTAATGGTTGGAGCCGGAGTCGAACTCACAACCGCTGCATGGAGGACCGAGCATCCGCACAAGCGAAACGGTGCCCCCTAAGGCCAGTTTTTATAGAAAAACAAAGTTTGTGTTTGGCCTTGTGGGCACAGTGTGAAGTGTTAATTACCTAAGATAAGTTAGTGGCCACACACAGGTTTCCATCTCATTACTACAAGCAACCTCAATACAATACAATATTTTAAAGATATGTATTTTATAGGGTTTTTTTTCTTTCCTAAGGGTTTTAAGAAGTTCAAAATTCAAATTTTGCTTTTTCAAAAGGTTTGGGTCATAGATTTGTACATGATATTTTACAAGTCCATTATGAACTCAAAAGAAAATGCTCTTAAGTTTTTACTGAAATTTTAAAGTCTTAGGGTTGAATTGTTTTTATAGTCTCTATATCATTTCTTTCATTTAATCTAATTTCATTTCATTTCATTTATCCTTAATATAACCAGGAAGGTCCCATTGAGATACAAGATCTCTTCTTCCAGGGAGTCCTGGCCAAGACGGCAGCAGAGGCATTATTTAATATAATTTACCAAAATAATGTTTGTAAATCTACCATCTTAAACAAAGGTAGTTGATCTCGTTAATTTTTTTTCAAGTGATAAAAGTAATGGACTTGAATTATATGGGGTTTTCATTACTTTTACTACCAAGAATATTAACTTAGTACCTTGTCTTCGTAATTTGAAATAAATATCTAAACAAGCCGGGGTAAAATCTGAAAATCTGTTTGAATTAATTTAGACAAATGTTACATTGGCCATGTTGCAAGGCTTACGTCTAACAAGCTAGACAGTGCAGAGGGTAGTGATAATTTGGTCTATTTACAGACTGAGCAGAGTTAAAAACAGAAGGTTATTATTTGGGAGAGAGAGCAGCAGTAAACTGCAAAAATGGGGGGCTTAAACCAGCTGATTCTTTTCACCATTATTGAAAAATGAATTGACGGAGATTACAGAGTAAAAAAAAGGATGTATAGTTACAAGAAATAGGGTTTAGAGTATAAAATTTAACCAAAAAAAAAAAACTGAGAAAAAACGCATAAATTATTTGAAAATTCAGAGCAATATTTTAATTCACTGTGTCGCTTATTGTTGTATTTGTTTCCTGTTCATGTCTTTCCATTGTTTCATTTTCAAAATCAGAGTAAAAAGGAAAAGCCCCAAAGAGAAATTATGACTCTAATCCTTTATTTCACTACTGCACAGAGGCAGGGGTAGTTCAAGTTATTTTAAAGCTTGACTCAGTGAACTGATGCTAGACATAGAATTTAAAAGGAGATCAGCAAATCTCAAAAATAACCAACAGCTCTCTCTCTCTCTCTCTCTTTCTCTCTATCTATCTCCTCAAATGAATGCCACAAAAAAATTATTCAATGGAAATAGCCACAGGACTACATACTTATAACAGGCTATTGTTTTGCAGGCTAAAAAAAGGCACCTGAGGCCAGCCCGCATTACCCAAATGAGCTTATGGTCTTACGAGTAGGTGAGTTTTATATGCTTTAACGTGACATATGTGCATGCTGAGGAGTTCACTGAAAGCCTCACTAATCCTTTCAGCTGCTTGTCCTTTGGAAGGTACAGAAGGATGTGTATCAGAGCACGCTACATGGATTCTTTCTAAACATGACCATCAATCTGTGGAATTATTTTGCCCATCTATGACAGGTGGAAGAGATTTGTAAAATGGATTTATCAATATTTTGTTTTTGTAGCACCCTCACAGAGAGGGATCTCGTCAGACTCAACAACATCCGCCATCTGAAGACGACAGATACAGCAGGTGGCTAACAACTTTGGCTCTTCTGCATAACTTTCTGCACTGCTGTATTGGTGTTTCCAAGAAGACACAAAAATCAGCTTGTGTTTGGAAACACTGGAAATGGGGTGCTCACCATCCAAAGGTAACAATTTTGGGACCCTAGGTCCCATGAGAAAGGGAAGAATGCTTCCCCCTGCACCTCAAGAAAGTCCCAGAGATGCTTTCTTTGAGCATGGAGAGAATGATAATTTAACTGGGTCAACAGATGTGGACACAAGAGAGAGAAAGGCAGTAGGACAAACCCAAGTATTTTTAAAAGAGGCTAATGTGACACCACAAAAGAAGAGATCTCCAGCTGAGCTAGGCCCTGATGCAGTAAATATGGATAAACTGGGAAGTCAAGGAACGGAAAACAACACAGTGTCACAGAGAAAAGAAAAAAATATTGACAAGCAGGATGTGACAGAAAAAAAGTCTGGCAAGAAACCGAAAAAAACTACCAAAAGTAACAAGGCTCTTAAAAAGAAGGACAAGGACAAAGACAAATCACCTCAAGAACAAAAAGTGGACTTCCCAGAACCTTTGGTGAAAGCCCACAAAGCTGCTTATGCATTTTTGAATCCTAGCATAAACAGATATGAAACTCTACTTGGACTTCTGGAACAAGCAACTCAAACACAGGTTTCTGTGCAGCCTATGGTTGCTTTTATGGCTCTGCGTTATGAGGAAATAATTCAGGGACTGGAAGAGATGGCAGATGAAGGAGAAAAAATTTTAAAAGAAAATGGTGAACATCTTGCTTGGCCAAGTCAAATGAAAAATCTCTCATCTTCTACACCTCTGAAGTCTGGCTCTGCTAATACTGAGCCCCCACCAGATTTGTTGCAGCAGCTGCTTCAGTATACCACACAGAGAATGAGAAATGTGAGCCAGACTGTTGGTGGAATCGGGGACTGTGCTTTGGAAGAGGCTGTGGAGTACTTTGCCTCTGTCGCAGAACTTTTAGAAGAGAAACTAAAAATAAAACGTGCAGTAGAGAGGAGGCTTATGCAACTCTTATCTCGCATTGAAATGGCCTCTCTGCGTAAGCCTGGGCCAGAAGATTCTGCTCTCTTTAGTGAGGACAGTGGTATTGGAGCTGAGAGTGAATCCCTTGCCGGTTCTGAAAGACGCCATAGACGAGAGAGTTGTGAGTCCACTGGAACAAATAGAACTACTCCTGTCAGTCCAATGGGTAACACCTCCATGACCATGAGGCAAAGAGTGTTAAGGCAAAAGCTTTCAAGTAAAATAAGTCCAAGTGGTTCTCTTACATCACTCAACTCATTAGGTTCTACATGTACAATAATGGCTAATGACCAAAGAGACTCACTGCTGGGATCAGTCTCCTTAGATGATGGGGAGGAAGATGACAATGATGATCATGAGGATGAGGTGTTGGATAAAGACACAGGAGTTTTAGAGTTTATAAAGCAATCAAATTCTTCATCTGTAGACTGTGTACAACAACAATCATACCGTATACCCTCAAAGCGCATAGAGAATCCTCAAAATGTAGACATGACTCTCAAAATGAAAAATGCTATAAGTGGCAGGATACAGTTTGTCCCATCAAAGAACTCAAGTGCCAAAGCAAAAGTAGTAGGCAGCCCAAAAACCAGTAGACGCCAGTGGACTGACAGTGAGGTACAATCTCCAAGGAGGCCTCAAACAGCAGCACCCATTCGAAAGGCAGTGGTAAAAAAGACCCCAGTGGCTAAGGAGCGACGCTCCCGGTCTGCAGAATCCCTCCGAAGTAATGGTGAAGATCCCACTCTGCTTGAACTAGACAGAACTCAGAGAGATTTAAACCAGAGGTTGCAGAGGATGACTAAAATTAAGGCAGGAGGAGACATGAGAACTGCTTCATCAAAACACAATCCTGGATCCTCACCAGCCCAATCTCCAGCAGTAAATCGCAGACATCCCTCACTAGAAAGGAAAACCTATCCCCAGCCAATTAAAGACCCAGTAGGCTTTACAGGGCAGAACAGTAAAAAACTGGAGGCCACCTGTGATGTTGAAGAAAATAAATCCAAAGACAATGAAACAAGCAAGAGTCCCATAAAAGTGAACCCTCCTCCTAGCCCTCCCTCATCTCCAAGACCAACTTCAGGCCTTTACAGAGGCCGGAACTCTGTCAAAAAACTGATTGACACCTTCAGTCAAGGAATAGAGGAATTAGACAGTCCTGGAGTTCTGGGGCCTCTCAAAGGAGTACGAAAGTGTGGTGTTCCTGTGTTACCTGGTTTAGGAAATGTAGAAGCTGTGCTTAGCACTGGAATTACAAGTTGTAGACCTGACTCCTCTTCATCTGGCAAGACAGATTATTTTGATTTGGATAGTCTTCCTCCACCTCCACTGGAAGTATTAATGGACAACTCCTTTGAAAGTACCCTAAGTTCTGCAATTAGTGTAACAGAGGAAGGGGCCACAAAAATCAGAAAATCACCAGTATTAAAAAGGGCTGCAGTATCACAACGACTGAGGGCCTCAGTTCAGTCAGTTACAGTGCTGCCAAGTAAAGGAGGCCTGCCACAAGCTTCCAAGGTTATTTCCCTTGCTAGAGCAGAACAAAAAGACACAGCTGTCCTGTCAAAGGTCAGCCCAGCAGATATTCAACAGGAGACAGACCCAGGGGAGGCAAAGGATTCCTTGTACCAACAATCCAGAAAGATTATACATCTAAGACACTCTTCAGACTCAGAGAAACCATCAAAAAGTTTTGAAGCAACAAATTCATCTGCCACTCAAGAAAAATCAACAGACATACAAAGTGGTGGTAAATTTTCAGTGCCTGTACCTAACACGACAGTGTCTACGGTGCCTCCTTCAGAAGTCAGTAGCCAACCACCTGCCACCCCACCAATGTCTAAGGGGCGAATGTTACCTTCCACACCCTCTACACCAGGCAGTTTACATCGAAGACTTCCCAGTCCTCACAACTTTAAAAGGCAACCTACTCCAACTTCTTCAGCTAGCCCCCCTTTAAACTGGAAACCATCTACACCTCCAGCAGGTCAGAGGAGGCTCCCAAGTCCACCAGCTGCAAAGCAGAGCAATTTAAACTCAAATTCATCCTCCTCCTACCCTTTTAAAGCACCGTCACCACCAGCCTCGCCAAAAATACAAAGATGGTCAAGAGAAAACAGCAGTGAGGACTTATCCAGTGCCCGAAAGATCACTAATGCACGGTCAGTCTTTTGCCCTGCGTCTTCATCCCTGTTTGAGGCCCAGCCATGTCCAGTTGCCCAACCCCCACAAGCATGGACCTCAACAGGTGTCTCTTTTGTCTCACGTCCTTGGGGAAGTCGTGGGAGGTTTCCTGTTCTATCTGTTCAAGGACCTCGACCATTTGTTCGACGTACTCAGTCAGACCGAAGGTCTAGTCTAAGTATGCCACCAAAATCACCAGGCATCTCAGTGGCTGAATCTTGTGGGAGTGAGCCAGCCATTAATTCAAAGGGGTGAGTGTTAACCATGTTTCCATCTTACACATCGTAAATCCTAAAAGGCATTTTGTTTAATCTTTTTCAGGGTACACCAAATTCCTTGATGGTATGCTGGCATTCTGGCATTTTTTGGTTTATTCTTATGAAATTATTGGCAATGGATAATTTGGTACTAATAATAGAAAGAATACAATTAAAGGAAGAATGTACCTAGTGAAGTTGGTTAATACTTACTTATATATGAATATTTCTTTAAGAAAGAACATCACAAACACTAATCATATCAAACTGACTATGAGATAACAAGTTGGTTGAGTTTACAAGAAACAGCTATTGTGCAAATATTTGTGTTATATATCTTTATATATTTGTGCTATACTGCGCTATATTTGCACTGATATTATAAAATAATGATATCCATATCAATAATGATGCTACAAAAATGATAATCCAGGTACTGTAGGTGAACAATATAGAGCATAAATAAGTGGGTAAGTCTCGTCTACTGAGACATGACTGTATCTGAAATAAATAGAGTGTAACTGTATCTTAAATAAGAAAACAGCAGCACAGCTCAGAAACAGCTACACCTTTGTCTTATTTGACAATTAAGCAGTCCTCCAATTTTTTTTTCATTAAAGTTAATATCCAAGAGAGTTTTGTCACCATGTTGCCTTGCACAATTTCTTAACTGGATGAACTCTGACGTCAGTCATCCCTGTTTATATCTGATACAAACCTGCTCGGTCCACTTTCCCAGTTGCTAACGACAACATCCTCCATTCACCATTTCTATAGGTTGGACGATGAACAAACCAGGGATGATGAGTTATGGGGTAGCCAATCAGATCTCAGAGCTCCACCACGCTCTGCATCACACCCGGACCTGTGTGTTGTAGGACAGGCCTTACATAGAGACTAATGGGGCCAATGAAGGGCCAGTGGGATTATGGATTAGCAGGCTTTACCAAGGATTTATCGTGGTGTTGTTTGTTTCACGAGGAAGAGGAGAGGAGCCAAGTCCATCAACTTCGCCATAGTAACACACCTCAGCGTGTTTTTAATAAAGTTTGGGAAAAAAATGCATTTATTTGAGCATTAAAGTATGTATCTCTGAGACAAATGCATATGATGACACATTTTCACCTTTAAAATTTTTACCCAACTCCTGGTTTCATAACAGTACACCTACTACAGACAGTAGAACACAAAACTTTATTCATTCAGAGGTCATACCTTCAAAGTTCAAATTTATTGTAGACTTTTGGTGGCCCAGTGATCTAAGGTGTCTTTCTCAACTGTCAAAACAATCTTCATAAGGAGTAATATTGTTCCTTACTGCTACGTGCTACAAGCTAAATATAAGGCCAATCCTCACTATAATTTTCATGCAGAGTTTTTTTTAAGATCAATTATTTTTCTGTTTCATGTTTCCTATTTTTTATTCATTTGTTAATAAAAACACAATGAATCATGCCTTTGTATCTCCTATTTATTTTCTGTGTCCTTTGTAAATTAAGAACTACTTGTTAATTGGTTAAATATTATCAGTTGGGTGTCAGTAACATCACTTAGTTTTAGTGTGAAAAATTGAGGTGGATGTATTGACAGAATTGTAATAAAATATTTACATTTATCTTTTAATCAGCATATGCTCATCTGTAAATTAAAACGGATGTGCTTTTATATCACCTTAGAGTTAGTCTGTTATATTTACAGAGGAAGCATGTCCTTTTCCACATAGTCCGCCATGTTCTACAATCTGCAACTTAAATGCTAGAGCCAAAAATTCCACACACTGGACCCTTTAAGGTTAGCTTTTTCAGTGTTCAAGGTTGGATGCATCAGTGTTGCTAAAAAGATTGGTTAAAATTGTTGCAACAGAGGGAAAATATTCTGAATTTTAACCCCAGCATAAGTCAAAGTGAAGCTGTTGACCACACTGAGTGCAACTCAGCAATATCTTCATTTGATCCTGCCTATGACCTGCTTTGTATTTAACTACACTTTTTAAACCCCTGTTGTAACTGAAGGCTGTCTATTATAAATACATTGTTAAGTTGAATCCACCTTAATCCTGATCAGACTTATTTTCCCAGATTTTAGCTTCTTACAATGCCCAAAAAGATTTATACAACAGTTTTTCTACGCTCAGAAATAGTTTATTACAAGTAGACTGATTTTCATGTGAAAAATTTGTAGAGTACTCCTTAAAAAGAACAAGAATTTGGAAAATTCAATCAAGTCTCTGACTAATATTTGTAAATAAAAATACATGTAAATAAAAACAAAAATGCTAACAAAATATGTCATAGCCACATAAAAACCTATAATAATTATTCCATTGACCAAAAAAAGGTGTCTTGACTATGATACTATTTGTACAGAGAAGTATAGATAATTGACAGAGCACTTTATCATGCAAGAATCGCCTGAAGGTCAAAATCGGCAAAGCCAGTGAGCTTATGGTGGACCACAATCTTTCAGATATGGATGTTGCTGCAAAGACTCTACAAATTCTAAAACACAGATGTTTCATGAATAAATTTAATTCAATTCAGATTCATAGCAGATATGATCTGAAAATTAGCAGTTCAAGACGGGCACCAAAGATTAGTTTCACCAATTAAGTGTCCAGCTAAATGTGTAAATGCATAAATGGCCTGAAAAAGTTGCATAGTGGCCTTTGACCTTTGACCATCAACCCCCCCCCCAGGCTTAGATATTGCATTATGAGTATAGGACAGATATATTGCCTTCAGCCATGGCTGTTGCTGGCAGGGGAGCATAAAAACCTCCCCTGAGTTGTAATTTAGTGAACCCTGAAACCCTGAAACTTTCTTCCCAATCCTTGGAGATGATTTGCTCTTGTTGCAGCAAATTTGAGCCTCCTGTTCAAACATGTCAAAACTCTTATTTTGCTAAAGTTTATCTGGTTGTATTTCAAATGACCAGTTGTGGTGGCAACAGTTTAAAGTGGTTTATATTGGTCTTAATGCTAAACAAATCCACATAGAAACAGAGCACAGCTCCCTTTGACAGCAACCAGTTACTATTCCAGAGGAAAAATGAAAATAAGGGTCAACTAACTATACAGAGAGACACAATTCTGATGATCTAAAAGTCCAATGAGCGGTGGTAAATGCATAAGGACCTTAAAAAACACCAAGGAAATCCTCATTTCAAACAGGAGTGTGGTTAAAGCATGCAAGAACCTTTGCAGCTGGAAATGGTTTGTTATGAAATATCACAGGGAGTTACAAATTGAGTTCCTTTATATCCATCATGAAAGTATTAGAAAAAAATTACAATCTGTTGTAAGGTTACAGCATATCATTGTACAATTATATTTGTGGCTCATCAGTCAATGTAATAAACTCCTTTTAAACAGACAAACCCACACTGAGACTCATTATGCAATCATTTTACAAAGTGATTCTTTAAACAGTACTGTAAGCAGATTACAGTATAATGTCTGCTTAAGATGGTGAAAGTTAAATGACCTCCTGTCTAGCACCTGTGACTGAGTGCTGCTTTTCTTAGTTAGTGGACTGAAACTAAATTATTTCATCATACCTTTAACTGGATAAATTCAAACAATGTACAAATATAATGAGAACCTTGGGTTCAAATTTTTTTAAAATAAAGAGTAACGTCCCTTTTTATTCTGTCTCTGGAGATTCCTCCTAATCATTTGCATCAGGGCTGCATATCACTTTGGAAGCATTGCTGTCTGTGTTGGAGCTTCTGCAGTTTTTTAAAAAGCTGCAAAACCCTGTTATCATCATGGGAACTGAAGCTGCCAGATGATGAATACTAAGATGAATACAAACTTACAGCCTGAGCTCTTACTTGACCTTGAACGCACTCGGTCATAATGCTCTCTTTCTGCCTCCTCACATCATCAGTGTAGCTGATCCAAGGAGAAGGAAAATTTCTCCTGGTTTCTCTTTACAAAACAAGCTTGGGGATATGTTCCCTCACTTTCTCTGGAAAAAACAACAGATTGTCTTCTTCTCCGGCCTACATTGATATGCTCTGAGTCAAATGCCGTAGAATTTTATGTAAAAAGTAAACATTTCCAGTGTTATATTTAGAGATACATAATTTTTCAACAAATTCTTTCATGAACTACCTTTACTGGAATTGAAATTTTTCATTAAACATTAGACTTTTTTAAATACCTCTAAAATTCTTTCAGTGTTATAAAAATTTCATCAAACATTGTACATATTAGTACATTTATTTCAGGTCTCTTAAAATTTCATGAAATACCAGACACATGTAAAGTCTGCATTCTCATAATTTTCTATTAAGGTTTGCTAGATTACCAGATACCATTCATCAGTAGTATGCTAAGTACAAAATAACCAAACTAGTATGCTGCAGTCTGCAGCTATAGTCTACTTCTCAGAGTTATGGCAGGGAGGCATAAAAACCTCTCTTAACTAGAAAGCTACTGAATTATGTAACATGACACCTACATTAGCTTTCTAGTTAACCTGAACTGAAAAAAAAAGCAATTCTCAGTTCATTTAAGGTGTAACATTTTTGGATCAACTGCAATACAAATCTAATAAAGAGACATTTTTTGCTAGAGAATTTTTTCAGGGATATATAAAAAAAGAACAGCCATTTTTAATAAACCTGTTTATTTAAACTTTTATGAACTTTCAATATTCAATATGAAAACCTCCAATGTACGCTAAAACTATGTTACAATATGCAGAAGAAAAGATTACTGCAGCAGAAAGAGGATTGTAATGATGTCAATAGTAATAACATCAACATATTTATTTCCTCTGTACTATACTAAAATCCGCTAAATAAGAAATTAACTTTTGTATTACAATTATTTAAATAACCTTTTTTTGCCTTTTGGTAACTGGTCACTTTCCAAAGTAAAGAGCTGCCATAATCTGATTGGTGGATTAGTATCCTAGTTTCCTCATTTGGTAACAAGGACAGGCCACATGAAGCCATGCCTGCAATGAAGTCTGCTCTCCACCAGAGGAGTATCTCACCCCGCATCTCATCTCCCATCATCCCTCTGCAGTCAAATGAAACCTGCTTAGAATTCACACACAGAGACAGAATGCAAATGGAAAGCAGCATAATCCCACTCTGCTGTCCTGAAACAAACGTGTACCATTATCAGCAAGTCCTCTAATGTGCCAGGAAACACACTGAATGAGATATGCCGCTTCTGAGGCAGAGTTTTCAAATGTAGAAAATGTCAGGATGACACATTATATGTAATAACATCTGATCTATGACAAATCTGCTGGGTCTGAATCCTCTCTTGAGGGACATGAATGCAAACATGTGGATTATGATGAAGGAATTACTCTGAATAAAATAATCGTCTTGTCGATGAGAGAATGTGGACAAAAGAATTTATTACAGCAATAATGGTGTTGGTTATATTCTCTTTGTCTTCATTTTTCTTCTCTATATCTTTCAATTTCCCTTAGAAAGTCAAAGATAGCCATTTTTGATTCATGTTGCATTGCTTTTTGTGAAATAATTATACTTTCAATATAGCTGCTTTATCCCCTGTTCAACTCTTTTTGAATTTTAAATGTAAAATAAAACATGAAGTCTGTCAATGTTTAATAAAAACTTCTCATAGTTGTGATCTCAATCCTTTTTTGATCCTTTGCATTTTTTCAGTTAAAGTCAAAGTATGGCAATGTGAACAAATTCTATTATTCACCAGACACACTAAATGATATGACATGTGTTTTTGGATAAAGAATAAAAAGAATCGCACACACACACATACACCATCCATATTGTATGTATGTATGTATGTATGTATGTATGTATGTATGTATGTATGTATGTATGTATGTATGTATGTATACTCTTAGTGCAGAAGCACTGGCTAATGCCATCTATGAAAACCTATAAGTGAAGGTATTCGGCTATGTGTTGGACAGTGCTAAAATTGTATGGACAGTCTGAACTGTGGCATGAAAAAAGGGAGCATGCCTCATACAGTTTACATATACTGACACACTAAACTCAGTGATTCAAGATTCCAGATTTAATTTGTCTTATCCTGTGTCCTGGAGAGTAAAAATCTTGTACTTATGTTTTTTACAGTTGAGGCATGCAGTTGCTTTGCCTTGCCATTCCCATTTGATGCTCATACACATATATTATTACAGGTGAAGGATTCTGCAGTCAGGGTAGCAGCTTCATCAGGTATTGCTTCAAGCTATAACACTGATACAATCAGGATAACACGCTCGCAGTGAGAATGCTAGCATGCCAGTGTTAACACTCACCCTGCTAGTTGCATGTTTTTGCATGTAATTTTTTAAAATTACAGTAAGCACAAAGCACAACTCAGTGTTGTTAGATATTTAGGTATTTGGTTTTAAACCAAAGCATCGCACCAACTACAACTTTGAACTGATGATGGAGCTAGACAAAAAAAGTCAGGATTTCCAAAGTTCATCCTGAGGGGAAAATAAACGCCTGAACTAAATTTCATGCTAATATCTGTTGAAATATTTCACTCAAAACATTAACTGTCAGCCTCATGGTGGCTCAAAAAAAAAAAAAAATTATAGCATTCCCGAAGTCAGTAAAACTCATCAGTTGGGAGTAATGAATGTCTGTACAAAATGTTATGGGAATACATCCATTAGCTTGCTAGAGCCATAGTATAAGCATGGATTCAAAATGTGACCATGACTGTAAACTAGATTCATGGCTAGCAGGAAGGAACCACTTTTGATTGAGTTTTTTGATCAAAAGTATCTTTTGCAACTTGGTTTTTCAGCCAGGCACATAGCTGGATTAAATTACTACAGAGCCCTAGGCAAAATAAGAGGTCAGAAACCCTGCAAACTCACTGCATGTGACCCGTGTACAGATTATCCATGAGGGGAGATTACAATAAGACCCTAGATTTGGTGTATGGTAATTTAATGAAAACTGCATAAGCCTAGCTTTATAACTAGATCTTGACACAAGAGCACTCTTCCAGACAGGGCCTCAAAATAATCAAGCTTCTTAAACAGGAGCCTCATTAAGTTGAGTTTTTAATGGTAATGATAATATATTCCCAAACTACATTCAATTAAATGAGCTCAAACCTAACAAACAGCAAGTTTTTTTGGTATTTAAACTTCAAGGGCATCATTAGGGAGAAAATAAATAATACTCAATTATGTTTTAAAAATGAGAATCATTGTGTTTATTACCATGGAGTGAGCTGTTTGTATCTACAGAGCCGCATTTTTTGTGGCTCCTTAACATTGAAGTTTCATGTTTTTTTATTGCATTCAACAGGGACAAACCACTGACACTAGACAGATCCTTTTGCAGTTTTTTACAAGTTTGGCAGCCTCTAGTGGTTCTCCAATACACTTGGTTGATTTGGCTTCAATAAATAGTGGCTCAAGTAATAATTTTTCTAACAGTAGCACAGGCAGAGAGAGACAACAAAGTCAGTAAAATGACTATAATATCAGTTATAAAGAGATATATTTTTATATTAGCTTTTATCAGCCACAATAAGCCATTGATTATAACAAACCAAGGATGGTCCTGAAAAAGTGTAAGGTCTAGGTACAGTGCATTTATTACTTATAAATTCACTTTACTTAATGAGATTTCTCTTGTAAGTTATATTTTTTGCTTTGTTGACTTAAAATTGATGACAATCTGTAATTTCTAAAAGTACTACATAAAAACAGAAAAATTAAATCTCAGAAAACTCCAATCATAATTTTACATCTGGAACCAGATGTGAAGCTTCGTGTTCCGCACACTTCACAACTAAATAGTGGTGGAACTTTCTCTGGCCACATGACAACCGTAGGACGGACAAAACTACTTGGATAAAAGTAAGAAAAAGAGGGTTGTGTTGTGTGGTGAGGAAGAGGGTTGTTGTGGTGTCTGCAAAAATACATATGGACTGTCAGTATTAGCTTTATATTAGCAGGTGTCAACACACAGGCCCACCTCACTTATCTCTATTAGACTAAAACATATTTATTGGCTCCAAACTTTAGACCCATCTGTTCAAGTTATTTCATGACTTATAGAGATGATGCAAACCATAAAGCAAAATTGGCTTTATACGCTTGGAGCAATCAATAACATCTTTATATAATGCCCAAGAAAATCAATCACCAGAGGTGCATAAATAGTTGTACTTTGTCTGTACCTCATACACTTACTATTGAAAATGGTTGTTATTAGTATCATTGATTGGCTCATTGAATGAATGTGCTATTGGCATGAACAAAGTCTGATTGTTATTCTGAAGAGAAAACTTGTCAGTAGCTTCAGGAGAATGTCACGCCTGCTGTGAAAGCCATGCAGTATGAGAACTAGAACTTCTGTCTCTGCGAGAGACATCATTTTCTTCATACCCTCTGCATTTAGCAAAATGGAAACAGTTTTATCTGAAACATAGCAATCAAAGGTCATTTTCATCCTCAGCATGGCATCACTGGTCCCTAGGCCTGGACCTTATAAGAACAGGAACTTTGTAGACCATAACAATGTGTAGAAACACAACACTAAAATAGCAAGACTAGCAAAGAACAGGATATTTAAAAACCAAAACACAGAGAATAGTGTGTGCCTGCAACTCTGAGTTCTCAACATAAAAACTATTTAATATGATCATTTGAAAATGCTGATGTTAATAAAAAGGGGTATGTTCATAAAAGAACACTGTTGTTGTTTTTTTTTGCTATGAACTAAGTATATAGCTACATTATATACAGTATATCTCTGAGTGTGATACTTAAAGTAACCACCTGTTTAGCATTCATAAGTAGCATACAGACACATACTGAAGTTGTAAGCAGATTTTTTTGGGTCTTTATTAATGTCATTGTCAACAAAATGTAACTTCTCCTATGAAGCATCCTTAGCTGACATCAGTTGCACCTACTATTTATTATAAAATCAGACATGGAGTTCTTTTTAACTAGTCATTAACTACTCCAGGTGACACCATTAAAACCAATGGCTATTAAAGACTTAAGTAATGTCTGAAATGATTGTGACAAAGCATTTGTAGCACCTCCAGGTTAAGAACAAACATTTGACAGGAAATTAATTTAATGTTCCAATGTAAAGTTAATTCAATGTGTATATGTAATATGATTTACCTCTATAAATATTGCATATAAAAACAGTGTCATGTGTTATGTGTCATAAAATAAGTACCCAAATGCAGATACGTAAACAGGCAGCTTTGATAAAGCTGATGGAAAACAAAACAAAACAAAAAAAAGCCGACAAAACCAAAAATTAAAACATAACCAGGAGAAAAGATAGGACAGAGACAAAAACACAGGGAACAATGACAGGACCACAGAAAGACAACACAATTTGACAAAGACAAAGGCAAACCACAAGGACTTTATACACACTAGGTGTAATGAAACACAGGTTGGGCAATCAACACAGGTGAAACACATCAGGACAGGCAAGGTAATCACAAGAGGAGGGAAACTTGACAGGACATGGTTAAACGAGACACAGGGACAGGGATCACCAAAATAAATACAGATCGAAAGGACTTAATCAAAATGTTAAAGTATGTTAGTAACTATTCAACAACTGTATAAGAAAAAGTTACCACTGTTGTTTTATTATGCTATAATATATTAACATGTTTATACTATATTTAATATAGTTGGTTGTCATTCTGATGCCTCTTGTGCCATAAAACGTGCAGTGATACTGTCAAATATTATATTTAACCACTTACCTTAAATTAAAGTAATCAATAATGGTAGCTAACACGCTGAACTAAATTTATGTTAAAAAATGAATATTTATTGATCCATGGAGTACTTTTACAAATATGTTTTCATTATTTATGGAACTTATAGACTAAAATATGCTCCTGAATGTGCAACAGTTCTTATCTGTTCAAGATAATTGACAGGGAATGACACACTGGTGGTGTACCTGCTGTTTTATAGAGATGAAAATAAAAGCGTGGGCAGCTTTTCTTAGCTGACAAAACCAGGTACATATTTGTCGCTTGGGCTGGTATACATAGTTTATGGGGCAATTAACCATCACGTCTGCACTCTTTCCAATATCAAACATGGAATGTGGTACGGAAATCATTAAAGGTAAATGATGAGTGAAATGATGTATTAATGTTGTTTATTATTTTGGTTTATTTCTCTGTTAATGAGATGGAGCTAAAGTGATATTTGCTGAATGAGTTCCTCTCATAATTGCCTGCACCACACATTGTTATTCCATGTTTGCACAGCCTGTCAGGAGGTGAAATCAACATTTGCCTTGCTTTCCAGCTCTTCAGTGGATGTCATGGTTCCAACAATTGCATTTGTTGTCTGCATCTGACTAGTTCACATCAGTTCACATCAGACTGAACCCATGCTGGCAAAACAAACACAGTAGAGGCTCAGACAATGACTAGTCACACAGAAAAACACATCAGTAATGACACAGAATATTAATTGTATCTAATTCTAAATCTTATGATGTATATCTGTAAGTTATGTACAGTGAGAGGGCTGCCAGGTGATTAAGGGCCCCTGTGGCTGCTGGACATTAAGAACAGTTTATACTCAACTGATCAATGATTATATAAATGTAATTTGGGCTTTGATTGATAACCTACTGACCAAAGGTAGGAGTTATGCTGCTCTCATTTCATGCAAGTCATTTCAACTCTTTGAGTGATTATACAGAAAGTTTGACGTTTATAACTTTTTGTGGTATTTCTGTCACAGCAACAGCTATTTGGGTCACCAGCTGGAGACAGAATGTGAAGCTTAGCTGATCTGTTAATGTTGTCTGTGTCTCCCACAGAAGATTCCAAACAAAAACATACATATTGTATGAAAAATGAATAAATTTCCATAATACATCTTTAAAATTTATATATATATATATATATCTATCATATAGATTTTACATTAATGGTTTGTTTTGTTCTTTATCAATTGATTACATTTATAGTATTGACTAAACATCCAGTGTTGTTTTCCAAGCTGTCTTTAAGAGCACCGATTTTGCTGATTTAGCACCATATTCTTACATCATTAAGTCATGGGAGATACAATCTAACTCTACTACACATATTTTTGTAGGAACTTTGAATGTGTCAAAGTTAATGAAGCCCTGGGCACCAAATGTAAAAGAAGACGAATTTACTGGCTAATTTGCAAACAAAGTGGGGCATTAAGGAACTAAATTTAGCCAGGAGTTTTGTCTTGGAAAGGCAAATCAAACATGCAAGAAAAGTTAATCTTGGACTGAATGCTGAAACTCCAAATGAGGGAATGCAAATGTGTCTGCCAGATTAGAAACTACTTGCCAACAGATTTGCCATCACAACTTCAACATAATGTAATGCTGAGTTCATGTTGTTTTCCTGAGGCCAAAAACAAAACCAAAAAATTCTATTTTTCTCTGCTTCTCATCATTTAAAATTAATTTACCAAAACATTGTTTAACATCATAGCTAAGAAATATTTTGGTTTCATACATAGTATGGAACATCATGGTTCCAATAACCACCTTTTTGTTCAGACCATGGCAACACATTTATCAACTGTGTAAAAACTGTTTTACTCAATAAACAGGACAAATAACTATTTTCAATCCAAATATCAGGATATTCACTTATAAGTGCAGCAATTTTACATGATATTTTTTTACTTAACTGTGGTTTTAATGTAGCACTTTGGTAGTCAAAAGCCAATCTGCACTAGTGTGTCTGGGAGTTTTCTAAGATGGCACCAGCTATCATTCCAGGAGATCACTGACACAATAGCAGACCTGAGTATCGACATCTTAAAGTCTCTCCATCTTGTTGAGCTGGCTTAGATTCCATTCATTACACAAAATCCAAGACCAGAGCAAATACATAAGTCCACAGTGTTTCTCTTTATCCTATTTACACAGCCTGAATCCTCTGACTGGCATGCAGCTTCTGAACTCTCTGGTCCAGCCGGGCCGAGGAAAAACATGAACTGCCAGCTGCTGTGGAGGCCTCTTATCGGGCCCTGTGTGTGCCCAGTGCTGCTCAGAACATGGCAGCTCCCAGATAATACTATCTGATAACCGTCTGTGTCAAATGGCCCTAACCTGAGGGTGAACTCCAGCTGGGCTGCGCCGATGCAGACACAGAGACGCAGGAAAGCTGGCCTAATGAGAGTGCTGTGCATGACAAGTGTTCAGGGATTTTTGACAAGAGGGTTCACAGAAAGACTTCATTTGCAGGTCTGAATCACTGATGAATGTCAGATAAAAGCATTTTTGTCTCAACACAGCATATCACAGCTTATCACAGGGTTTTTAGTTAGTTTCTGCAAGATAAAAGCATTATTTATTTTTTGCAAAAACTGATTCTATTAAATTTGCCACAAAACCACTGTTTTGTAAACATAAACAAATACTTACTTATTGAGAGTTTCTTATATAAACCTGAGCTTGTTGTCAATCAGTTAAATGTAGAGTTTCAAGAAAAAAGAAAAGTACTTTTATCTAAAAAAATCTACCTTTTAACTCTACTACCTGCCCTGCAAATGACAAAAAAGATTATTATTTTGACTGTGAGAGATACAAACTGTTGCTCACAAAGCGTCACAGTGGATATTTTTTATTCATTTGACCTTTAGTTAGCCTCAGAAAGAACAGACGAGGGAGTCATTTTACAAGTCCTGGCACAACATAATGGAACAACTAAGAAAAAAGATTAAGGGTTATAAAAGAAAATCATTAAAAAATAATAACCACATAAAATACTACATCAATTTTTAGTAATTGGTAGCGTTAAGACCAACATTGCTTAAATGGGTACAACAACAATATTTAATCATGCCCTTAATGAGGTCTCTCAGACCATTTAGGGACCCCAGGGTTTTGTTTATGTTGTGAATTATTCCATAAAAATGGAAGATGGAATCTACAGTCAAGGCTGAGTTTGCAACACAGGGATTTACTGTTGAAACCTGCACCCGAAGCCAGAGTGCAGAGCATGTTTGAACCTAAAGATGAGAAATGACAGTAGTCTGACAACTCTGATAAATATTTAAAACAATTGCTGATTCTGACAAATCGCACAAGCAATGTTTATTCCTTAATACGGCAATAAAAGCTAAAACGTCAGTAGCAGCGGTTTTAATGGTGATCCATGAGGCTTTTTCCATTCAAAAACATGAATGAATGAGGAGGAAGTACACCGTTAAAACAAACTTTGGGCTATACAAACCCTATAAAACAGCAATAACATAAGCTTTTAAAACCATAAAGCATGTCTGTTTTTCAAAGTATGTAAATGCTTTCATTATTTTTATCTGCCATATGTGGATGGATCCACAAGAGGAATCTTCATACTACTAGCACACATCACTGTCTTTCATCTACTGCAGATCAGCTGCTTCTTGTTTTGTTATCTGCGTGCCCTCAGGCCCTCACACTCTTTCATCTCTTAACAATGTTGCTCACACTGAGACTTGTCTCGTTAATTCTCGCTGATTACTGTAACAACTTGTGAAATAATTGGCAAGAGGACTCCATTGTATGATTTACAGAAAGACTCCAGATCAAAAAACAGTCTTTACTTGCAGTTCCGTTCAAAGGACGTCAGTCAGGAGATCAGGCAAAGTGAGACAGCAAGGACAAGACAAAAGGTAAGGTAAAACTGTGAGGTTATTACACCAAAGCTGTAGTTCATTTATAGTTCCCCTTTCCTCACGGCCCTTGGTTTTCAAGTCACAGCACATGTCACAGAAAGAGTTAATCAGGGAGGAGTGAGGGATTTGAACTTTCCCTTGTAGTCAGTGCTCAGGTTGTCTTGTACCTCATAATTACTATAAATGCCTTTTAATGAGGACCCCTGTCTCTTATGACCCTTAAATGCCATAACAGCATTAACAATCACTATTTTATGGCCTTCTTACATGGCTAAAATATGACATAATGTGTGAAACAACCTGATTTAGTGAGGTGTATTGTGCTATGCAAGTGTTAAGGATTTTGCTCACAGTGATCCCAGTTACAGTGATCAAAGCTTATATGGATCAAAAGGCTTGAGACATAAAAAAAAATCTGTGGTCAGGGTTCCATATATATAGTGTTTATCCAAATTTTTGAAGACAAAAAGTAAGAAAAAAATCAGTACTACATAGACTTATTCTATTTTTGTAGCTTACCTCCTTTACTTGTCTGAAAATTAGCAGTTTGCTACACACACAAAAAAAATCCAAAACAAAACAAAACAAATATAATTTGTAACAAAATACATTTTACATCATTTTATTCTCACTTATGTCTATAAACTTAACTGTGGCCACTACAATGTTAATTTAAATGGCTCATGGGAAGTGTCCAGTTTCTCACTGAGACTGATGTTTTTGGAGGGAGGGATATTCTTATCTTCCTCTTGTACTATTTTTACAGTATCTCTGTTGTATTGGAAGTGCTTTTTGTCTTTTGCACTAGTTGCTTGTGAAGATGAAAATCTTCAAAATGTACTTATCACACTGCAATTACAAGTATTGCTTTTGGATCTGCTACATGTCCAGTCTGATGATTATAGCCTAGATGTTCAGTTTCTTAGCTGCAATTCAATATGCTGTTCACACTGTCAGTCACTGGTCACTTTGACTGACAGAAAGTACCCAGCATGCACTCCTGAATTCACATCACAGTGATCCTGATCGCCCCCTTCAAGTCTATGATAGAGAAAATTAGAGCTGGTCTTTGCAATATAGGATAGTTAAGGCCATCAACATACTGAGTACATTAAAAATGTAACATATAGTTGTGATAATATCAGTTTTTACACAATGTATTGTTGTTTTCAAGTGGTACATTACTTAAATTTTTGAAAAATATATTTTCTCTTACCAGTATTTGCCATTTTTATTTCAAAAATTTATTGAGCAAATATTTGTAACTTGCAGCAAGACACTTCTGGATTTATTTGTGTCCATCTCTGTCTGCTTTCAACTGGTTACATGTGGCTGGTGCTATGTGCACCATTACATCATGATTGGAGAAATAAAACAAATCTACTCTTTATAATAAAAAGTATTTTAAATTTGAGTACATAAATATGTGGTTTATTTTTAAAGCTAAAGCTAAGCACAGTTTTTATTGGTTCTTTTACTTTGTTTTTCTTGTGCTTTTCTTTCAATAAAAAAACAGCATATGGACAATAATT
>JAPZDZ010000007.1:17778046-17794617 GCA_029783805.1 Acanthurus tennentii | reverse complement strand
TTTTTTTAAGCCATTAATCTAAGGATCTGAACAAACACTTGATATGCCTCTGCAAACACCTAAAAAGAGTTATTGCATAAGAAAGGTGAAACAAATTTGAACTTCAGTGTTTGTAAAGTTATAAGCGTGCGGTGAATGTCACTGCTGAAGTCTGGCTCTTCACCTCAAGAACCAGAGCAACCTAAAAAATGCCAGAGAAACAGCGGAACTGAACTGTTCAACTCTGAATCCTGTGCAGAATTAGTAGCACAAGTTGGAAAATTGTTCGACTTCTGTATTTCTATTCAAACTTCCTGTCTTAAATCAATAAATTGTCATTACATATTTATTTATCACATCATTGCTAATATTTTATTTGGCCTGCAGCCTCAGTATTGCCTTACACAGACTAAGCAAAGCACAGCCTTTGACCAAAGGTTGTAATGATATCGAGAAAAAAGTAGACATACTGTAGCACACAGCAGTAATGTCCATAACTTGTCCACAATGACCATGTTCTTGCCCATGTCCTAGAATACAATCAGCACCAACTTACAGGCACCTTCAGTTCAGTCAGTCATTTCTATCATTAAATTGACGCCCACAGTAATAACAACATATGCATGAGCTGGAAGATAATCACTGTTTGAGGAGAGTTTCAGGGCTGTAAAGTTCATGCTGCTAAAAAGAATGACTGCTTGGAACCTCTGATCAGGTTCCCTTGATTGTGTCTTATCCGACCCTGGAGTCCTCTGTTAATCCTGCCTTTCCACTAAATATTGTCACTTTATCAATACTGAGGAACTCACTTAACTCCATTTGATCCCATTTCCCAAGCAACTGCTTTCTCATATCAACTGATTAAAGGTGTTTACTCTTTTGCAACACCTTATCAGTCAATTTGAGCTTGCTTTTTATCAGTGTCAACTGTCATTTCAACACTGAATTCCAACCAGATGAAAATAGTACACAATAATAAGCCTTATAGTAGGTATAGGTATTCTAGTAGGACTAACAGAAAATGTGTTTCTTTCCTTTACTAGGTTGCTATATTTCCTTTACATTACTAGAAAGAATTGGTGGCTTTTTGTAAAATTTACAAGGCTGATTAAAGTCCTCAAATCAGAAAAAAAAAACTTTAAGACAGAAAAAATTGAACTTTTAAAGTTCTAGGTACCTAAAGTTTGTAGGTATAAAAGTTGCTCGGGACCCTGAAGGGTTTTATGCCCCCCAGGCCTGAGAAGCTACACATAAGTAAAGGCTTAGGGAGTTCACAAAAAATACAATTTAGCCTGCACATACGCACAAACAAAAGAACAAAAAAATAAGAAAAAAAATATAATTTTAAATTAAGCTGAATATTTACAACAAAACATTAGGAGAACACAAGTGATAAAGATTACTCAAAATGACATTTTATTTAAATATTAGAAGTCTCTTAAAGAGAGGCAGAAGTTGAAATGTTATAGAAAAGAAGAACTCAGGACATCTCTGTTATTGTTTTTCTTGACAACTGCACAAACACAGACATAGCCTTGTCCAACTTGATTCTCCTCCATGTTGCCATGTTGTTGAAAAATTCCTCACTTGGACATGTGTCTGAAGGCAAGGTCACCGTGGATATCTGGACTCTGGAGCTGTGCCCAGCTGTAGTGTCCTAGCAACTGATGTAAGTCAGCATTCAGGACTGGTGGTTGCTCACATTATCCTCCTTCTGTAAAAAGACTGAAAACTTTGGCCTTGGCCGATGTCTCAGGAGCAGTCAGAGAAAATGTATTAAAAGCAGGTTTGATGTGGTTGCTGTCTTTAGTTCAGCTTGTGTGCCACGAAATTGCCCTACACTCACCAAAATCAAGGTTTGTGTGTGTTAAGCGAGAGAGTCTAAAAAACTTTAACTGACTTCACATCTGCAAAAATTTCCAAGTCTACTTAACCCTATATGATAACTTCTTACCTATTTTGTATCTGATGAATTAATTAGAAGTGAAAGATGTGATTGATAAGCTTGTGGTCCTAGAAGGAGTCAAGGTTAGAAAACCTAACATATTCTTTTTTTAATCATAGTTACATTTACACATACTAATGATTTTGTCTATTTGCAGAAGTTTCTGTAAAGGACCTTCAGAAAGTCCTTTGCAGGGATAAAATTACTGTTACTGTGTGAGAAGCACTGAGCTTCTTCTTCATCTTGCAGAAGAGCTAGTAGTCTTAAGGCATCAAATTAAGTGCAGAGGATGGGTGTATGACCAATTAAAACTCACATTCCTGGATTGCAGCTACAGTCACCACAAAGGTCAGTACTGTCCTGATCTCAGATGGTGCTGCTGACCGGCAGTTTATTAATTGCCCAAAACATAAATTCCACAAAAATAAATAACTTATAAACTTTCTGCAAAATCAAGCAAAGAGTTGAACTGCATTTGCATGTAATGAGAGCAATTAAATTTATATCCTGCTACCTTGGTCCAGGAACCCATAAATTAGTATTTGTACAGTGGAAAGAAAACATAAGATGCATTACATATGTTATCTATATTTATCTTGATTGAATATTTACCAATCAGTGACTGAATACTGCTTTACCATCAAAATAAACTGAGCAAACGTAACCCGGGGGGGGGGGCCCATGAAATGAAGATGAGAGCTCCAAGAGATCTAAATGGAACTTGAGCTGAAAATGGCTTGTCAGAGTACTATCAAAGATACCTGAAAGCTCCTCATAATATTATAAAAGATTTATAGTTCAAAACCTGCATTGAAAGTATTTGCCAAAAAATCATTGCGTATTATTAAAGCTATGTTATACAGACACTTGGCTATTAGCTTCATGTATTTTCTATTTATACAACAGTTATTTATTATTTATAGCAAAATCTGAATTGTCAAATACATTCATAGCATTTAAAATGTACTGTTATTAAGTATCTTGAAAACATTTTTTGATTAAAAGGTTCAACAATTAAATAAAACAAGTTTTTGTAAATTAGGTATAAACAATACCACAAAATTTGGCTTCCATCTAATACCAAGTTATACAGGGCTGGAATCAAAGATATTGCTGAAGATACTGATGCTTTTTATCATTGAAAGCAACTTTGTATCATTACAGAAGGCTTCTTGCAATATCCAGTGCTCTTGGAGATTCATCTACTGTATGTGAAATACAAAAATAATTAGGTCTATATGCAATGACCGAACACATGTAGCCTTTATGAAGAAATCCAATGACTTTTAGAACGAGATACAATGGTCAATATATTAAATGTCAGAAGAGAGTAAAGAAAAAAATAATGGTGGCCAATTATAGTTTGATAATGTAATAACCAATGCTGAAAATGTAATTAGACCAAAACAATAATCTCTGCTTCAATACTGGATATTCGTACTGCCTAAATGCCAGTGAACCCTGTCCGTGTCATACTTGATGCTCAGGTATTTCCTTCCCTCTCCCTTCTCTCCTCTCACAGCTCAGAGTTCTCTTTGCTGCATTTAAATATTTCTGTGGTGTTGCAACAACATCGAACAGCTTTCCTTTACAGATCACAGTTCGTGACGTTTTTGTTCACAGCTGTGAAATAGCTTGTGGGATTAAACTAGTCAAGATGCATGTGGCTGTGTGTGCGTGACATGTGCACCGTTTGAGCAGCGAATGCGCACAGGATGTCAGCAGGAGTGAAGAAGCAAAGACTACATGCACTAATGTGTTCACATCAAGGAAACATTGCACTGACTGTCTGCTCTTTGATGAACTACAAGTAAATACAAGGTGAAAGAACTAATGACTGTTGGGGATCAATGCTGTTAATGCTAGAACTGATCTTCAAAACAAGATGTATCAGTGGTGTTGTTATTTCGGTATTGATTTGCCCACCCCTGCTATAAATATTAGAATTAAGTGTGTTATGTGCTTGCATTATCACCTTGGACAGATATTTTAAAAGCAAAATTGTCACTTTTGTCTTGATTTCATCTTAACCTGCTTAATAGATTATGATTGAATGTAAAAATCTGCCTCACCCCCACCTCCTCATGTCTATTTCTCCTTAGACTAAATGATTAATTACTGATTTATTCCTGCAACAGCAAACTATTGATGAAAACAGATCCATTTCAGGCCGACAGCCGCCTCAGAAGTTTAGCTGAACTTTGCTGTGTTTTGTCTAATATCGAGCCATCTTATTTTCCAAGTGGCTAGACAAGCTTTTGCATTAATGGGATTCTGGTAGAGGAATTAATAAAAAGATATTACTGTATGGATTACTGTCCCATCCTGCTTCTCTGGGACATGTGAGCTCAAATTAGTAATGATTTTCTCATATGGCCCACAATGGTAATCATACTTCCCATGTACAGAAGGTAAAAATATTACAATATACAGTATATTTTTGGATCTATATATTGCCTGACGTACACAGCAGTCTAATTCTGTTCCTGCTTGCCAACAAGGGTAAAACTAATAGCATCGGGGCGTGTGGAAGCTCATAACTGTGTGGCAAGCCTCAAAGGTTTGGAGCAATATAAAGTAATACATATATATATTTATATATTTTTTAAATGCAATAAGCTAATTCTCACCAGTCCTCACACATTGTAATGTGGAAAAAAAAAAGTTAGTGATTCTAGGGAGGCGGGCAAGTTAGAACAAGGTTATTTAAAGTCCAACAGGATTACAGAAGTATTAATATGAAAATGCTCATGCCTTTACTTGCTCCTTATGTCCAGACTGTAGGGTCTGCGTTTACACAGCCGTCCTCAGGCGCTGATCTAATATAATATTGCATGCCAGACTTAGCCTGCGTCAAGCACGTCTATACTGTGGCCTGAGTTGTCACATGAGGAATCCATTCTGCCTGCATAAACATCATGCATGACCTCTCAGGGTGAAATTAAGAGATGGCAGCGCAGGAAAATAGGGCTTGATTGATGATTAATAGATGTAGTTAAAGCTGATCTCCTGAGGTGCACATCACCATGAAAAGTTCCACCAGCTGTTTGACTGACAGCATGGGCTTTCATCAGTACACAAGATAAACACATCACACAAAAGGCAGCACCACCCATGCATCACTCCCGTAAGCCCACACCTACACTGCTTGCTAACGTAGCATGTTCTGTGTTTTTGAGTGAGTATCCTTCAAAGCCTTCTATAGAGCCATTGCATCTTGTGTTCAAGCAAATTAAGATGATCCTCTTTTATCCTCAGAGCTTTGTTACCTGGTCTATTCCCTGTCATTATGACAGCCATGAGCTGTGGCCTCCCCTTAATGGGATTATCCCACATGTTCACTATAGGGGGATGTGTAGGCTGCTTGGAATTATCCTGCCTGTGTATTCTGTGACCACATCTGTCTGCGTCATCACTGCAAAGGCTTCTGTAGCTGCTGAACTGCTGCAAAAGGAGAGTGCTTCCTACATAACTCCCATAAATTCCTACATTTTTATTTACCTTAACTGTAAAGAGGATCAGACCTTAGGATTGTGGGTAATGCAAGCTTTTACTCCTCATGTTTATAGACTTTTAAGTATTTTTCCTCATATTTTAGTAGGACCTGCTCATGCTCTGATTTACTCTGGAGGCTATTAAATACTAGCCCAACCCCTTCCCTTCCTCTTTGTTTTCCTGTTGTCCTATTAAAATCACAATGCAACAACACAGTCATGTCATGTATTGTCAATTCATACTGTTAGAGAGCCCCAAGGACAAATAAATGACATTTGCTTCTTATTAGGTCCCTTCATTCCTAGCTTCCACCCTATCCAGTTTCCTATCATGTATGTAGAGAGCTGAATGCTGCCACACACTGTCTGTCTGCTTATTTGTCCAAATCACCACTTGCATTCCTCATGTCTGCTGTTATTGATTTTTTTTTTTAAAGAAATACTCTTTCAACTCCTTTATTCATTGCTTTCTATTCAGCATTGCCTTATTTTTTTTTCCTTTTGATGTTAAAATACCTTCAGTAAAACTCAAAACTTCCTACAAAGCTGCAAAGACCTTTCACATTAAAAGCTTTCTACAGCTCCAAGGGCATTTTTTTACTGGAAAGATTCAACTAATGTAGAAATGTACCTGCATTATTCAGAATTTACCATGCGCACCACCATGCTACAGGTAATTTAAACTCTCTAAAATGTTAACCTGTTTTTTAAAGAGGCCTCTATTATTTTTTTTTGCTTGTGTCAGCCATGAATACTGGCCTTCATTAGATGAGGCCTTTATAATGGTTTAAGGGGAATTTCGCCCTCTATGACCTCCACTGATCTCTGTTTCCTGCCGGAAAACAATACAAAGAACCCTGAAACAACTTTTGCAGCACAAACTGGCAAACCTTGAACACTGCGGGTGAAAGACAGAAAGTAATTTACTGTGTCATTGGTATTGATCAGCAACCCCATCAACTCCTGCGGATATTTTATGGTCATTTTCTGCTCTGGGGCGGGAAAACTTGCACTTCTTTCCCCTTTAATACAAAATTCAGCCAGCAGCACATCAAGTGAAAATCACCTAAACATCCTGCAGCCACATATCCAAAAACCACAGGAGTGTTTCTTCAATCTCTGAAGGACCTGGAGCGTTTTTTTTTTTTGCATTCTCATCACATGATGTTGAACCTTGTCTCTGCTGCGGGTGGAAAGTTGCACTGCTGTCTCCATTCACTGCTATTTAGTATTCCAGGGGTAATGTGGGCAGCTAGAGCTCCTCTGCAACTTCTTGTCTTCGGCGGCAATAAAGGAGGTTTTAATGCCAGGGGATGGAACAGGCAATGACAGAATCTCCCCAATGACTCTTTATGGAGTCTTCCTGAAAAACAAAGTCAATAAGACTTGGGATGCCGAGCCACGGTTATCGATTATCTGTCTCTGCCTATGAGGCGGGAAGGGGGGTGGATGCAGCAAGGGGAGCACGAGAGTGAGAGAGAAAAGGGAGAACAGAGAGGGAGAATGTTTTGATGCTTTTGGAATTTCACAGACATCAGTGAAATGCAGGAGCTTGAGGGGAAGCATGCTGCTGCTTTCAGTTATGATCGTGGGAGAGGAGGTGGGCTCATACAAACCAGAGCAATGTACAGAAAGTGCAGAACACTGTATTCTAAAAATAATGCAGCAGCACTGCACCCTTGCATCTGTCTATAATGCTATTACATGACATGAAAATAAATTATTCAGTCTACACCCAGTTAATCTTAAATTAAGCATTTCTATTGCAAAGAGGGAATGATTTACTGTTATGCTGTTGAATAAACAAATTGTTGACCATGCAGAGCTTCATTCACAAGAATGATGAAGCAAATGCCAAGAGTCTTATAGCAACATTATGTAGAAACTGATATTTTGTGCACTCTGGCGTCCTTACAGTGTCAGAGCTGCAACACCACAGTTGCATACACTTCCAAGATTTCTGTCGACATATTGTCAGGTGTAATGTACATGCTAACTATTAAGAAAATTTTGAAGCATTTTACACAGAAGTAAGTGCTAGCACCCGCTACATACACATTCCCTTGCAGCTCTCCGTTTGTGGTGACAGGAACTACAGTCTGTGTGAAGCTGTAGATGGTACGTTGTAATATTGTTTTCTGTAATCTGCCACCTGTACGGTTAACATTAATAAGTGCGATTGTAGCCACATTAAGATGTCATTAAACAACACTGACTGTCAAGAGACGACAGGACTGGGAATACAACTTGTCTGACTAATCATCTGTATGACTCATAACAGTATAACACCACTGTACATCTGCCATAGCTTCTCAGAGATAACAGTGGTTATTCACTATGACTAATACCATTGATTTTCTGGTAAGAACAACCGCAGCCTGTTTGATTGGCAGGTGACCTCATGGAAGTGCAGTACAGAAATATGACAGCGGTAGGAGCTTGGCACAACAAAGGTCAGACAGTGCTGAATGTTGCTTTTGAAAAGCACAGAAGAGAAAAAAAAAGTACAGATTCTGATGCTTCATTTGCCAACTTTAAGACTGCGGACTGCATTTATCACAGAAATGAAGAAAAATAAGGACATATAAATACACTAAGTATTTTTTCCACACACTGTTTTTAGAAAGGTCGCCATATTAAATTTCATTAACTGGAGTTCTCATACAGTCAGATGAAAAAAAACGGAGGATCATTTTCATAATCCCAAGTAGCTATTTTATTGTATTTTTTCATTTGCATCCTCTTCATTTTGTATTACTAGAAGAATTTTTTGTGCTGTGCCTCCTAGACAAAGGGCTTACTTTGAAATATGAAGATCAGCAACTTCAGAAAACAAAACAACTTTGGGCAAAAAAAAAAAAAAAATGTAACTAGAAAAAAACATCAGGGGATTTTTCAGTGAATATTGATGAAAAACTGCAAACAGAATAAAAATGGCTTTGTTCTGTCTGTTGCTGTTTCTGTTAAAATGCAACGGTAGACGTATTTTTTATATGTATGTGCTGCACTTTGTGACTTTCTTGCTGTCAACTGACAGCCAGAGTAAGAAATGGAAGAGTCAGTGAAGGAATAATTCTTCACTACACGTCACCTTACAGACCATATTGTCACATCCTCCGCTTCCTCTTCAGTGTCCTCTGTGAAGCGGGGCAACAGGTAATTTAGTCTTGACAGTGCAAAATTGTTATCCTTTAAGGTGGGGCAATGTCAGAATGTCAAGAAGTCCAATTACATACAACATGCACCGCAAAATGATTGGAGCTGGGCTGTAAAGTTGGCAGAAAAAAAAACAAGATTCACATTTTACATAAGATGCTGAATCTCACTGTCTCATTTAGATGCAACTGCAGCAAACAGCAGGTTTTTATCTTAATCCAGATGACCAGCTTGGATAGATCATCTTTTTGCTGTGACAGTATCTCATATGCAGAGCGACTGCAGGGGAGGTAAGGCTCTGATATCCTAACTCAAAGAAAATGCTGGGGTAGTCAGTGATGTGTCAGCCCCCACAAGGCTCTAATCTACCAGACGTTATAGAAAACTCTGATTAAATAGTAGACTCTCTTTTAATATCAGAGAATTAAAGGGAAAAAGAGCTTAAAAAAAAGAGCCACTATCCACCGTTGGAATAAGGCCGAGGTGACATGTAAAAATTGAGCTCATGTATAGAAAAGGACAATAAGGTAGCAAAGGGGGTTGGACAGGAGCAGAATGGACCCTTTTCTCTCTGCCAATTCGCACATCTGTGGTGCTCAGTGGAAACTCGCCAAGTTGACATGTCTCAGCGTGACTTTATCAGGGTGAGAGGTCTCCCGCTGAAAGGCAAAGCAAAGCATTCAGACGGAAAAAGAATAACTGATGTTGCCTGTACACTCAAGGAACAAACCACATGTTGTGTGTCTGTATCTGCTCCAGAGGGAAAGCAAATGTTTGGTCTTTTTTTTGTTAGAACAGAAATGAAACTTTTCATATTTTAGCTTATATTTTTTTAAATGAACATAGCTTATATTAACATCCGACACAAACTCATATGAAATCAGAAAGCCTTGCAGAGTAAATAAAGAGGTGTAGAGTGTCAGCATTGATCACATGACCATCAAAGAGCACAGATTCTGCTCTAATGTCTTTCACCTTGTATTTTCTGTGGGACTTTGGGCTCCTTCAGCTCTCGTCATTGTGGCTGCTGCAGTTCTGCACTACACAGCTCATTTATTTTTAGTACCAAGAAACAGAAAAACACACTTCCGAATGATTGAAAAAATGTTTTCTCAGACACTGGTGGCAATGCTGTCTCGCAGTGGATGTACATCTTTTCAAACTTATTCTTTAACTGGAAACAGTGTCTGATAAGGTCAACATTGGAAATTCACTTTGTGGTCCATTTAGTAAAGTTGTGTTTTGGAGCTTTTGATCTTATCGTTCACATGATGGATTATAAAGGCTTTGAAGTGCTCCAAAATATCAAGAGTTGAAATATCTACAATTCCATGACAGCTGTTGATAAATGTCTACAATCTGATCCAAATCCCTTTGAAGGGAGACTGCTATGTTAACTGGAGATAAGGTGTTTTGACAACCTGCAGTATTAGATGACCACAGAGTGAGGAGCTGTAAACATGGCCAGAAAAACAGCTAAACTTTGAGAGCTAAGACAGAACTCAAGATTAGTAGAACCCATTTTAAAAAGGTCAAGTAAGTAGGATTAAATGACTTCAAAAAAGTGGTTTGGAATCATCCGGCTCATGTGTAGAAAATCCTATGGTAGCTGCAAAAACTTCAGTCAGTGTTTGCTCCTTGTTCACTGGTGGTGCAAGAAAGTAATAAAAACACAATGATTATTAATTACAGGTGATTAAACACAGATGAATTTATACTTACAAATATTTTAAATAAAATAATTGTATACTTTTTTTTTTTTGCAGTATTTTGCTAATAGATCACCCACAGTCTCTCCTCTTGTATTGCCTGACACACTCTGGACACGTTCCTGGGTTAAAATTAATGTGGCTAGTTTGCTTTTCCTGCTGTGCTGAGCTTGTTGTTGACCTGTGGGGGATTTCATGCACAGTGCCAAATACCAAATATCAATGCAACACAGTCTTTACCGGCATAATCATCTTTTCTACTATATTCTGCAATGTGTTTATGACACTGTTGTTACTAGAATTATATTGGTCGGATGACTTTTACAAATGAGTGTTGAGATAAAGGGCAAAAAGGAAAAAGCAGGAACTGCAGGCAGAGTCACTCTGTAATCAGTGGCTGTGCTTTCGTGCACACACTCAAACCACTTCTGCAGCCACAACACTATACTACAGTTCTCCACATAAAAACAGATCATGAGACAGAAGGACAATTCCAAGGACTATCTATTCTGGTTTAAGCTTTATATCTGCAAACCTAATTTGTAATCAATGGTGTCTGTTATAGAATACAACCATGCCCAAAGTCTTTTTATAGATAGAGAGATAGAGAGAGATAGGTATAGATATATAGAGATAAATATATAGAAACAGATATATAGAGATAGATAGAAATGTTTTTTACCCTTCAGTCATGAGTAAAAAATGCAGTGAGGCTCCCCATCTCACACCATTGGATCATTTCTGTGTTTGCACTGCTAAGCATGTTCTCGTTGACATTCATTGAAAACCTTCACTCTTTGCTGTCCTTGCATCTCTGCTCCTATGAGACCTGACCTTTCCATAACAAGTTAAGCAATACAACTGGGAGTTTTGGTTATGGAAAAAGCAATATTTTCACCCCACGGCAACATTACTTTGGTTGGCTTAGAAAGGGCTTTAGTGTGCAGTTCAATTTATTCTTATTTCATGGAAAGCAGTGGTGAGGGAGAACCTTGGAGGATAGAGAAAAAAACACTCCTGCTGCTTGATCCGGGGGTTCAGCGCTGTGGGGATCATAAACAGAGAAGTCATGGCACTTAGGAGGGAAGGTTTCCCCCTGCTTTAGTTTGATGCATTATTTCTGCAGCAAGTTGCTCAGTTCATATAAACTCTGTAAACATTAAATCTTAATCATTGACTGCAAATGCAGAGTCATACTTTCTCTAAATCCCATAGATATGAAAACCCCTCAAAATTACTTCTCCCATTATAAAAGCCTGTTATAACATTCATAATATTCCATTCATGCAAATTTATTCAAGTATAAGTTAACTATTTAGTTAAAGGTGGCAAATTATTCCCATATTCCCCTAATCATTAAAAAAGGTGCACCAAAACCTTTGTCTGAAAATTAGGACCCATTTTTTAATTATTTAAATTCTTAACAATTAGACAACAAAGACTTTCCAGTCTTAGTCTGGAGCTAGCTAATTTATTAACTGTATCTAGCAGGCTTGGTAAAGGGCTGAAGAGGCTATGGCTGATTAGTGACGAGGACATTGTGTAGTATAGAAGTAGAGAGCAGCTGTAGTGGCTATCTTTTTTTATTCTGTTATCCTGAGATCACAAAATAATCATCCCATTGTTGTGGGATAACAGTTTGTTATCTCATGATAACTGAAAAAAACCAATGCTTTTTCATGCATTTATTCCACTATCATGAGAAACAAGCCTTGTTATCCCATAATAATGCATTTATCTATCCTGTTATCACAATATGACTGAATGAAAGTAGATAGGAGTGACCATAGCCACTAGAGTAGAGCTAGTTAGCCGTATAATTTTATTGTAAAGAAGAAAACTGTTAATAGAAAACTGATTTTTAACCCTTTTTGTACAATAAAGTAATATTATGTAACTGTATAGCCATTAATGACCATCTCAAAATCCATTTTAATGGCACACTGACCTGTAATAGAATGAATGGTGGCTCTGTGTCAATCACTATGCTTTCCATTTACCAGTTACTAATAATGTCACTGAGCGGGTAGGAAGAGTGTGTAGAGCTTCATGGCACTTTACCTCACATAGTAACAAAATAATTTTCTGCATAATGTTGCTCTACTTTCAAGCAGGCTAGTGTAACATTTGTTTTGTCTTTCGTATTTTGAAAAATTATGTTCCATAAATCTACAAATGTCATCCCTAGTCTATAAAGGAGGCGCTACAGCCAGACTTTTTGTTGTTTTACACAGCCGATAGAGTAGATCTTTTTCTGTTTCTAAAATCGGTCCATCTGTTGAACAAAGGCTGCATAAGGTCACTACCTTATTTTTTTTTTTTTCACTCTAACACATATCTTAGGCTCTTGGTGACTTTTACCATGACTTAGCGAACTAGCTTATATGCTAGCAGATCAGAAAACTGCTTTATTCATTTCTTACATTTTCCCTATTGTGTCTTTGGTTTTGAAAAGCCCAGAAGCCTTAAAAGGTCAGTCGGACTGTGTTCAGGGGGAGGCTTTTTAGAGCTCTGTCATATCTTAATTACTATATATTGCATGTTCAATTGTATGGTGTCTGTTAAAAGTCACTACGGAAAGCAGTATAGATAAAATAATCAGTTGAAGACATTCAATTCTGGGTTAGATCCCTTCCCATAGTGCTGTTTACTTACTGATTAATTTCGTACACACACTGAGACAAACTAAGCCAGTGATAGCTCATTGACTTTTAAATTCGTTGCTCATTAGTGCTTCTTATTTGCCATTTTGAGACCACTCCAACTGCTTTATTGAAGAATTGATTGTTTTCTTCAACAACCCCAAATATATGCTAATTTGTCATTGATTTTTCTAAACACCCACTGATGAATGTCTGGATTGACCTTTTGATAAATGACTTAGCTTGCAAAGCTTAGTAGCCTCATTTAGGAAACGCTGTAGATCTAAACTGATCCTTCGAAACCTTTGTCACTTTTGGGATGTATGAATTTTGCACACGCTAACTGTAAAAAATAACAAAGACATGGTTTGTTGGGTTGCTACAGTGTGCCAAAATAATACTTTCCTCTAGATTTGTCCCAGTTCTGTCAGAAAATGCTTTTATTTGAAAGCATAATGCCAATACAAGATTTTAAAATTCAGAATGTGACCTGCTGTTTTCAGTTTGGAGAAAAGTTCACTCACTTATCTGAAATGCACCACTATTTTATGCATCACCGAGAGCTGGTGGAGGGAAGGTTGCTTCATAGTGCTTTGTAGAGCAGACACTGCAAGGCAGCCCACAGCACCAGGCTATATGTTTGAGACAACTGTGACATAACTGCTCACAACAAAGACCCCCAGAGTCCTGCAGTCCTCTGTGGTTTCAGCCCTGCACAGCATGCACCAGCAGGCACCCTGAATGCTTCTTTGCTGGGGACCATGCAGTGTCTCCTGGTTCCAATAAAGACAGATGTACAGTGCACAATCTAATGCGATCCATTAGCTCTGTCAATCAATACTTTAAATGAGACGGAAAATAATGAAAAGCTGGATTCCAGAGTTCAAGTACAGTTTGCAGAAAAAAGCTAGATAATAGATGTTTTTCTGTCACACACACACACACACACACACATACATATTTGTAACACATTTGCAAACTTTATTTAAAACAAAAAAAAAGGAATCTTTTAAATATTGAACATTGCTACACAAACAGAAATGTTTTGTGGCAATGTTTTAAAAAAGGTAGCTTCTGTAATGAATTGATCTGGTTTAAGGACAAAACTACCCAGTGTATGTCAGGATTAGATGGTTCATGCTTAAAAATAACCAATGTTGACAACTGATTGAAACAAGGATGCATACAGGGGTATCCTGTCCATGGCCTCTTCCTGCTCCCCAGGAAATACAGCAGGCTTTGATTCTAGTTTTACATAGTGGCTATGCTGTGTAATTACACATGCTGTGATGCATGAGCCACAAAATTAAATAATTTTCATCCCTCCCACCAGAATGTTCCCGTGCGCATGCTTTGCAGGCCCCTCAGTGAGGATGTTATGAAGATCTTGTTATCTGATCATAGCAAGTCAAATTTTTAATGCAACTTTCATAGGAATAACCAGGGCCCATCCTCTGATGCTGAATCCAGTTCTCCTGTGTACATCAATAGATCCTATGGTCAGTATGTCATAATTTCCCCCCTGCTCTAATGTGTGCAGAGTCAATGTAACTGAACTGCGAGACACAATGTCCTGCCACTTTAGGAGTTATGTGACTGACTTTCGTTCAGGAAACATTGATTGACTGCATTGAGTGCAACAACCAACCAAACAGCAATGATAGAGGTGAATGACATTGTGTGATTACAAGTGTAATATAGAAGCTCAATAGCTTTCTCTGTGTTTATCAGCAACTTTTGAACTGTTATTGTTAGCTGCTAGTCTTGCTATCCCCACAATTGATACTCACAACCATGTTGATACTATTTTCCTGTCTCAACTACTTTTTGCCTCGGTAGGTTTGTAAATTTCACTCTGTATGCAGCTTGGTGCTTACATTCTCCTAGACTTATTTCCTCAGTTTTATGCTCATGTTGGACATTTTCATGCCTTCAAAATTTACAGCCAATGCCAAAGTTCTGTGCCATCAGTAATAGTGTGTTCTCATGTAAGAAAGTAAGAGTGATGAGGTAGAGGTGGCGGATGGGCTTGAAGCAACCAACCTTATTGCGAAAGACTTGAGCTAGCATCCTGTCAAAGACCTACAACCAACTTTTTAATTAAAACCAACCATATCCACAATTTTTCACCCTAACTGCTTATCCTGTGAGCTGCAGCATCTGCAGTTCATCACAGGGATGACACCTGCAGAGACTTTAGAGCAGCCATTTAACCTATCCTGTGTGCAAACCCTCAGAATGTTTGAAAGAAAGTTCATGCGGCATTACCACAATTTTGCCAGACTTGAACCATGTTGTAGTTTCTATCAGATTATGTTATGGAAAATTAATTTTACAAATGTAGGCATTGAACTTGACAAAAAGGTCTGATGGTAACCAAGGCAAAATTATTTAATTTTATTCTACACTTTAGAATACTTTCCTGAGTTTCTCAATAATTTTTGAGTAGTTTAGTTGTCCAGATGTTGATACTGATGTGCACCGCAGAATCCTCTGCTTGTATTGAAATGCACCTGGTTGCTAGAATGAAGAGAAAATTATTTTTACAAATTGAAAACTAGAGTCTTTCAGTACCTCTCCCTTGAGGTCAACAACATTTCACTGCTGTTCTTTCAGAGTTCAACTACAATCCATCAAGAAATCACCAAAATGCCGGTTTCCATTGTAGGAGAACATTTTGACACTCAGGTTTGACTGCAAACTGCTGTCGGGTCAGAACCCCCGTGAGGATGACTGGCACAAAAATTCTCTTCTTTGTTATGGTTTCTGACAGAAATTTGAGGGGTTTTGCAAAACAACTGTTGCATCAGCTGTCTGTGTGACTGGTCTCAGACAATGTTGCAACAAAAAGACAAAGAAAGAAAAAAGAAGGTGGAGATTCTGGGCTGTTGTTGTCATCGTCTACAGTTGTGAGACAACTGGAAGACAAAAGAGAGTTTGCTTGTGACATTAACAGTCATTTCACAGGGAACATCTGAGGGAATTGTGTTGTGTAATAAAAGTGCAGATTTCAGAGTGACTTCTTATTGTGAGCAGCTTAAGGAACACCTGTGCTGCAATCATGCTGGTTAATCAGCATTCTGATATGTTACACCTGGCAGGTGGATGGATTATCTTGACAAAGGAGAAGCGGCCATTAACATGGATATAAACATGTCCATAAATTTCAAAATTGAAATTTATGTTTCAATTTTGAGAGATAGAAAGCAGTCTTGATCTCTTCAACTCTGGAAAAATTTGGGCAAAAGCTAAAGTTTTGTTGCCTAAATAAACTGTATATTTCCTGTTAGTAAGAGAACTTATAGTCTATGAAGCAGATAGTTTAAGGCAATGCAGGAAAAGCAGGTAAGCAAATCAGAAAAAAAAATCCCAAATTCAAAGTGTGACAAACTAAGGCAGGCAAAAAAATGTCAAAAAAGGCAAAAGGTATCAAAACAGGAGATCAAAAGTGAAAAAACAAAATAAACTACAAACTGGTAGGACACAAGGAGCTCAGGGAGCAGACAGGAAACACTAAAGGACAACAGGACCAGGGAATGGAAAAAGGACAATCTGACAAAGACAAAGAGGGAACACAGTGACTATATACACACTGGGAGTGATGAGAGACAGGTGGGGCAATCAACACAGGTGAAACACATCAGGA
>JAPZDZ010000007.1:17713990-17729405 GCA_029783805.1 Acanthurus tennentii | reverse complement strand
AAAAAAAAACCTTCAGGTTTATGTGGAGAGTCTATGTGTGAAAGTGTTTTGAGTTAACGTGGTGTTTACTGGTCCAAATTTTTTTATATCCCACATACAAACCATTTTTAAATCCAGTGTGGCCATTATTTTAGCCATAAAGTTAGCTGCAGTTTGAGATTTAAAGTCATTTAAACTTAAATGTATGTTAAAATGACATGAGGGCTCTGTCTTTCCATTACTCATTCCTTAATGATGCAGTTGCCACTTTCACATACAGCACCCGTGTTGTGTAGGAAGCAGACATGCAAACTGTTTCTGGCAACCTGATGAATATTAGTCTAATATTAAGTCTCTTTCACTCAGATTTTGGTCTCAATCAACTCCTGAGGGAAATCTGTTTTGTTTATTTTAACAGCTGCCCCGTACTTCTTAAAAAATAATTCAAAAAAGGATTTTTGAAATAAAATGTTCAAATTGAATTGAAATTAAATGACCAAATAAAACTTAATAATTTCACAAATTTGTGTTCTGAATAACTATTTAATGTCTTTTATTTGATACTGATCAGAGTTTTTTAGAGACAAGACTTTGTATCTTCCTGTAAATTTGCAGTCTGTCCACAGATTCAAACATCCCATTCATCTTGGAGTCTGTTTCTTTAAAAACACTTCCAAGTGTGTACACATGACAAAAAATAATTGTTCTTTTCTGTTGGATGACTATTTGAACACAGTTTATATTGCTCTCAGTGGAAGTGGATCCCATAGCAACTCCAGCGGCTGACTTCTCTCTCTGTATCTTTGATCATGATTCTTTCATCTTTTGTGAGTCTGGGACTGGCACAAAATTGCTGCATAGCATGATATATGACATTCCACCTCAGCAGCGTATGAAAAATAAATTAGATTTCCCTACACCGTTTCCTGATCACCCACCACCACCACCACCACCACCACCACTCTCCTTCTTTCATCACACCTGCTTCTCTATTCTTGATCATGCACATGGCAGCTCGATGTGAAACAAATTCTGAAGGTGTTTTCACAGCGAGTGTGTAACACAAGGTTTGTTTACCTCTGTACTTTGGTACAGTTAGCCAACTAACAAGGTACTTGTTAGTCAGCTCCACAGGTGCAGGGGTTGGTATTTTGGAGCTTTGAACAGAGACAGATAGATAGTTTCCCTTATGGTCCATGCAAAGGCAGGCTGACCATGTTCTGGCCCAAGCTCTTGACTCATGGACACAAGATCTTCTCTTCTTACTAGAAGAGGAAGTAAATAGGCATATTTTCATAACTCTGAAGTTCCTCCTTAAATGAGCATTAACTAATTTTTTAGGGACAGATGAACAAGCTTTAAACACATAACTAAAGTTTGAAGTTGAGTTTATTTTTAGGTTTTGATCTCGGCAACACTGGTTAGTAATTAGTATCTTTTAATTTCAAACATCAAATATCCATATTTATGTTTTATTGAAGATAACATTTTAATAAAGTGTCACATTTATGTAATAGTCTAGCTGTAATTAAAACTATCATTTGTTTCCTCAATTAATTTTTGATGTCAGACATAGGTTAGAAGTAGGTAAATAGAAGTCACTGAAACTTTCATACTTATAGTCAGACTAGTTCCCACTCTAGTATACTGCACACTAATAGGCCAAATATAAATCTGAGATATTACTGATACAGTAGATTATAAGGAAACAGGGTATATGTGCTATAATAGTCATCAGACTTGAGGGTGAGAAATGATGGTGAAAAAAATTGTTGCTCCAGTGCATGCTGGGAACTCCCAGATTTGCCTTCTACCAGTGGTCCGTATGATGTTGAGGTTCTGACACACAGTGTTGGGCAGGAAAAACACAATTCAGCTGCAGTTTAGCTGTTGTGTCAAAATAAGCCCTGGTGCATGTGAACCACAGGTTCAGGAGCAGATCAGCACACAGCTATGTGTTAAACCCCTGCAAACTCCAGTTCTGTTCAACCTCACAGACTCACTAGAGGCTACAGGCCTGACAGTGAGAAAGGGCCCACAAAGCTAGAGGGTGGAAAAGATATAAAATCAAATTTACACAGAGGAAAAAATATTCTTGTCTCATTCCTCATTTTTATTATTTGCTTGTGGTGTCCGGAGCCAAGAGAGACATCTGTCCTCATTCCTTACATTTAGTATTTCTGCTCTGAAACGTAAATCAGAAGTGAAATGTATTTTTCTTAGCTTCTATTTGTCACTACTACACTTTCAGTTTCACTCCTTTTTTCAATCTGTCTGTCATTTATGTTTGTGTAAAGCTTTCAGTTCCGGTTCACAACAGTGACTAACTGTTGTTCAAAGTTTTATATCCTCTAGTGGCTGTTTTTTTTTGGCGGTAATGCCATAATCAAGGACCTTGCCATGTGGTATACCAGGGAGAAAACATCTTTGAAGTAAAAATGGACTCTGATACCAGCAGATGTGCACAGAGGACGTGTGAAGGCTTCACTCATCACTGTCCTTTAAGTTCTATTTTTGGACAATGATGCAGTCTTTTATTGTAGCCACAGATTTTACACTTAAGCTATTTTTGTGTGTGTGTTTGTGTGAGTGTGTGTGTGTGTGTGTGTGTGTGTGTGTGTGCGTGTGCATGTGTGTTTGTGTGCAAATGTTTTGGTTAGAAATTTATATATCATAAGTAAATGCTTTGCCATGGTCTTACAGTGATTGTTCTAAAATGCACTTGGTGTTGGAACAGTAAAATCAAACTGCAGTCATGAATGATTGTTGTTGTTGTTGCATTATTGATCGCTTAAGTGAATGTGGCTGATGTTTTAGCGGGTTGGCAGTAGTTGGGCTGAGTCATTGGCTGGAGGGTGGAGGCATAAAAATCATATGCCTGGCCGGCTGCCATTCTCTGTTGCTTGGACTGAGTTAGACTGGACTTATTCTACACCCATGCTAGGCTAACCAGATGGTAAATAACAAACCAACAATCACAGCATTGCTAGTATGATTTCCAGAAGTCTGTTTACACATCTCAGGGGAACAGAGTAACTTTAACATTACTTATGAGTCATGTTTCTGGCCATCTGGCAGATTAAGGTCCAATACTCTCCCTCTTTAGAGTCTTATTTTCACTCTCCATTAGTTGTTGGACAGCTACTATACATTGGTTATTACAGCTTTTTAGCTGACAACAGCTGTCTGACTCTAATGAGTGCTGTGAGTGATTAAAAACAGTTGTGAATCATTAAATAAAAACAAAAAAGTTAGAAGAAGCCAAAACCTTTCATACATATAAGAGAAAACGCAGAGTTAAGAGATAATTCTCTGCGCGACCCCTTTCACATTGCCCTTAGCTGTTTCATCCGTTTTGAATATAAAGTATTGATCAAGCAGCTTTTAGGTTGACACATATTAATACTTTGAAGGAACTATATGGCATAAAAAAATCAAGATTAAAAGTCTCACTTTAGAGATTTAATGACTTCACTTCGAGTCAAAATACTAAAACTCATTTGAATGTATGTGGGCCATTTGTTATCAATGGGAATCTTTAATACTTCATACACAAAAAATGCAGTGAAGCTGAATAAGTCCTGTAGATGTTATCGGACTCTAACTCGAGCTTTTGTCACACTAAGCTTGTCCAGTCCCATTTTAGAGTTAACATCTACTCTGTTTGTGCAAAGTGTTCATTAAGACATCAGACTTGCAGAGTCATGGGATGGAGAGGGGAACTAATTAAAACAGTGCATGATTTCCCGAGGTACTCCTCAGAAGACAGCAGTTTCATGGGAGGGAGCATGTCAGATCTCCTTAGTGTAGGTTAGAACTGATTTATCAAGCTTCCTCTCATTGTGGTCTGAAATATGTCTTCATCTAAATGTTCTATCAGCCTCAGGCTCAGACTTTTACCAAGTCAGAAGTTAAATAAAATATATGATGTACCTTTTTCACATTATAAAGGATGCTTTCATTATTCATCGAGGACAGATGTCTCATTTGGAACTGCTGCTTTATATTAATACATTCAAATACAATAACCACATAACCGTCAAATCAAAACCTTAATTAAATTGCATCTGCATAAAAAAAGGAATCTAAGGGAAAAGAAAAGGAGCACAATTAAACTTGTCCTCAGTTCCTCTCTTCTAGTTTCATTTGTGCCAACAATAGCCAAACAACACTATACTCTTTAAGTAATGTAAGCTTTAAGTTAAATGTACTTTGGATCAAAATAAATCCCCCACAGCCTGAGTTTAAGCTCTCTTGCTTCAGTACAGGGTTTACAGAGACTGAGGCCAAACTGGCAAAAGTGGTTCACAAAGAATGCATAAATTTGTTGTTTTCATCAAGAAGCACACATTTTTTCTGCATGTCCTCACATCGTCTACTTTTTGCACATTTGTTTGAACTCTGCAAACGTCCTGAGTGACAATGCCTCATGACATGAAGGCACTTTCTCTCATGCACAACTACATGACGGCTCTCTTCATGCCTCAAGAATGCAGGACAGCTTCAAATGAGGCTCCATACTGAAACATGCTCTATATTTTTGGCATCATCAGTGACAGCTTTAACTTGACTTTCAAGCATTCAAAGGTCCCCCATGAAGTTTTCTTGTAAGCAGAGAAAGTTTTTGATAACATCATCTGGACAAAATACTGGACATTTCCTTAAGGTCAACCAGGGTGATGGATGCATTCCCTTCCTCAGAGACTATCTTAAGTTTAACACCCTTTTTTCTTGCTGTTATTTAACAGTTTTCTTCATTTCGTGGTGCGTTAGAGCAAACTGTAGATTAGATAATGTTGAGCCACTGACAGGAATATTTTCAGTGCCACCTGCTCATGCTCATGTTCACGCTTGCACATGCTACAAACAAAGACAACACTGCTCCAATGCTTTACAAGTGTTTTCTGTCATAATTACATGCACATTCGTAATAAGGCTACATAGGTAGAATAAAAAAAAAGTGTTATTGTTTGTTTGTTTGTTTGTGTCGAGATTGAATGACTTTTTTCTGATGGGTTAATAAAACAATTAAGTTGAACGGTACATAACAGCTAGCTGGTTAGCACACTAACTTCAAAAGATGATTCCCAACTTTGAATGTTTAAAGACAAGTTTTAGCCATATTCGCACGTTTCCTCTTTAATTGTAAAAGTTGCACATAGTATCCTTGTACACATAACTGTTGGGTTGCTGTCAGTTTTCATGTATGGATTAAAGAAAATGCTTAAAATCAACTCTCTGCTAGGAAAAAATTAAGTAAATTTCCCAAATGTCAAACTATTTCATAGCCCTGAAGTCTCAATAATTCTATGTCCTTTGTGCTAACAAGAATGTTGATAAGGTTTTTGAACTTTTAACCAACATAAACAAGAAATGTTGAAAGTTATTAGACAGAGAAAGCAAATTTGCAGAGGGATGGTTATATTGGCAAGTATAGTGACCCTTGAAGGTAATACTGGCAGTGTCTTTTTTAAGAAATGAGTGTGAATGTCGTGCACACCCTATATGTTATTCATGTTGTAAGTCGTGTGCAACTTCTACTCGACTCCTACTCCTAGTGTATTGATTTCACTTTTTTCCTCAGCAAAGTGAAGACAGATGCAGATGTAGAGTATGCAAAAGCAGGAGAATATATAAGATTAAATAAATGCACAGAATTAAGCTTAATATTCAAATTTACAATAAGTGCAAGCGCTATTAGCTTATTTGATTTGTTTGTGCTCTACACACTGATATGAACAAGAGAAAAACCTTGCAGACAGAGTCTTTATCATAGCTGGAGCATGGACCTGAACTGATTTATGTAGTATGGGAATTTTTCTTTCATGAGACAGTTTTATATGTTTGCAAAGCTTTTAGTTCATGCTACAAAATGTTTTATTCTCAGATACTAAGCATCACTCCCGGGTGAAAGATAAAGAGTATCGGAATAATTCACCAACCAAATCCACAAATCTGGTGTTAAAGGCTTAGGGTTATCACCTCCCCCTGAGGTTTCCATCACTCTTATCATGTTAAAAGTCCTCTGAACAGCAAATATCCTGCCTAGGCCCGAGGTTTCTTCGATAAGAAAGGTCAAGGACTTTTCAGGGGTATTTTCAGGCCTCAACTTATGTCAGAAACAGATGAATTGAAAAGAGAAAAAAACCCTTACCTATATTGTGTTGTATTGTGCCATATGGTCCCTCGAAAAACACCTCAAGGCCACACATTCACTCTCAAGAACACAATGAAAAAGCAGCCTATAGAAAGGAAAAAAAGGAAAGATGTTAAAATGCCATTGTTTTACCTTGGCATTTAAAGATTTTATTTTTCATGCATGTTGGAGTGAAGACAGGAATTTTGAAGAGAAGATCATGTGAAGTCACATACAGAGCACGTCTACCAGTGAATTTTGCATTAATTAGTACTGCATTCATTTCAGGGACCTACATAAGGAATTAAAAGCAAGTTCTGTATAATAGTATTTGAGCTCTGAGACAACCTAAACAGCATCTTGACCTTTTGGCTTGCAACACAGTCCGTCTGACGCACACCATCAACAATGCTATGTGTATGTATTTGCTGTAAGGCAATCATGATACTAAGCCATGACACCTTTTTTACAATTCAAGCAGCGCTATTATGATTTATAAGGAATTATCTGCTTCTCAAACAAAAGCCTATAAAAATCTCCTTAAAACACCGTGTAGGAGTAGGGGGAGATTAGATTGGTTTATGGAAAAGTTGTCGAAATAGAGCACAGTAGGGTGTTTGTGCAGTGCCCTGGCTCCCAAGTGACATTATAATCGCTGAACTCACATTATTCATCTGTTTTCTCTTATTTTTGTGGCCAGTCATCCCTCTGAGCTGTTTGCTTTCCTAAACACACACACTGAGAGCTGTATTGTTCTTTTTTTTTTTTTTTTCCGATTAACACATTTGTGCATCTATATTTGCATGGATGTGTTTGTACTTGGCTATGAGAAAAGGAAGCTTAATTTACAAGTTCACTCACATGCAAATTGTTGTTTTGTTACATTTAGCAAGAAATAGTCCCGCCCAAAGAAATGGAGACATATGGTCCCCAAAAATGATCAATGTGTGCAAGGATGTATGTTAGCATGAGAAGTGTGGCCATTTTACTTGGTGTTAAGGAAAAAAAAAAAGACGGTTTGATCCTCTGTTCTTCCTTCCACTGATAGTAAACATCTTTGTATCCCACTCAGTGCTCATCCTTTGACGTGTTTATATGCTGCCTCTCTCATGCATTTGCCCTCCCACACAGGAACGACATGATCCAGCTTTTCTAGTCGAGTCTGCTGCTGATTGACTCTGTTATACACATCCACACACTCACACTGTTGTTCCTCTGTGACTCTTTGTGGAAACTTGTGACACACTGTGTTCTCTAAGTTCAGATTCATTGCTGTGTTTTCCTGCTCATCTGCTTGCAGAGGATGCTGGTTTGATGAGTTTTAGACTTGCAGGCACACACTCCAACGGTGCTTTTGATTTCTGGGTCAGATCTCACTCATCAACAGCATTCTGTCGACCAGGGGAACCTACAAAAGAACAACCTAAGCCGCCGTTTTGAACAGGTTCCCGGCTGGGCTTTGCTTGTCAATTGCAGCGTTAACAATGCCAACACTGCATGCTTACCAAAGAGACTGTACCGCTACACAAACTGCCTTACTGAGCTTAAAATATTCAAGCCAAATGAAATGATGAGAAGGTGGATGGTGGGTTGATGCTGATCACCTGAGATTTGCCCGTTCATGAAGATTAGCTTTTAAGGAGAAGCAGCTAGAGAATCCAAATAACAGATTATTGACTCACTGTCATTAGCTGTCTTCATTCAAATTCTGTTTAAAGACACTGCTTCGAGCTATTACCTGCTGTGGTGCACATTCAAGCTAACAAAATGACTGAGGGAATTGAGACTTTAAGGAACGCCAAGAGAATGCTGTTTCATTATGCTAACACAACAAGCCTATTAATGACATTTATAACGCGCTTGAAATGTGTTTGTCCTTTTTTTTCCAATGTGTTGCATCAATCTATTCAATAAGTGGTTCATTTACCAATCAGCAGCTTGATAATACAGTTTAACTCAGTATATTACATAATTTCCATAGAGCTCTATCCTCAGTTACTGTGCTGATTGAGAAAAGTCTTCAGCATGTAATCACACTTCTGAACACAACCTTTCACAAATACCAAACTGTGATTAATTACTGTTTGATTTTGACCAAGGAATGATTGTTATTTCATCAGTGCTTTTGATTGACTGAGTACTGTTTGACCTCTGCTGTTTATTTCAGTGTAGGTAGAATTAGAAGCTGCCAGCCAGTAGAAGTCATCATTTGTAAAAAAGCTTAACTAGACCCTTTAAAGACACACTTCAGCACACTGAGCACATAAGAGACATTTTACAGGATCAAATTATCTACTATTTTGATATTTTGAGTCAGAATATCGGTGTATGTTAGAGGGAAGGGAGCAATGCTGCTAAAGAAAAGCTTAATTTATGCATAGATAAATAATGAAATTATTCATTGATTTAGGATTTATAAACGCTATTACTTTAAACCACTTAAACATCAGTCAGCACAGAAATTAATTCAAATGATGGTATTTGGATCAAGGTTAAGTATGTTTATTTTATTTCAAAGATCAGCGATCATACCTCCCTCTCTCTTCTAGTGCATTTTCAATGAGTAATTTACCTTTTTTCTTCACTGTCGAGAGGCTGTAAACAACAGCCACTGGCAGACGTTTTGCATTTGGGCTCAAACTAAAAGCTCTACACTTTGTGATCACAGTATGTTGGTGGGGTTTTTTTTTGCTGTATTTCCAGTTCCCTTCAACTTACAAATCAGTTTCACCAAAGAGGCTACAACACATGGTGTCATCCACATTACACATCATTGAGTCATTAGCAACCGGGTCATGCTCGGCTTCAAAAGCAGACAAAGAGAACTGACAGGAGTGCATCTTCCACAGTCCTCCTCGGACATTACATGCATGTCAGAGTTGTTAGTGCGAATGAGGCAACAGACAAACTGCAGCCTCAGTGACAAGCCAAGTTCCCCCTCTGCATCAAGGTCCCACATTGCACCTCCTGTGGAGAAGTGTAATCACATTTTCCGCAAGGGTGGTTCTAGTGCCCGTGAGAAAAGGGTTTATTGAATTCACACACATTGTCATAACGCAGCCCATGTGGTTTCCCCTCACTATCTGCGTCCATTCCAACCAGCCCAGTTTAACGAGCATCAAGGCTGAGGAACATACTTTTGTTGTTTACACTGAGAGTGTTTGAAATAACACACAAGAATTTACAGGGATGAGTGCTGAGTTTTATTGGGGAGTTCTGTGAGGACAATTGTTCTTTTTTCTTTTAAACTGTTAAAACTAAGGTTTACCAATATTTTTTTGTACTGTTAGAAGTTGAAGTAGTTAGTGATTATATTAGTTAGTGATTATACCTTGTATACAATTTAAAAAATTGTGGACAACCATTTTGGAGCCTCAATTTTTTGTGAAATGGGAGTGGCCACCTTGGTGCACTTGGAACCAGAAGTGACCATATTTTTGGACAACAGGGTGTAGCTGCCGTACATTTTTGCACCTTTATGCTGATAGCTTGCGGGGTTGGTTTTTTTTCCTCTCAGTTTTTATACAGTCAGACCTCTTTTTGTTGCAGTGGCTGGCTAAAAAGCTTTTACAAACTATCCTTCAGGAGGCATGAACATCCATGCCATGTGTGTTATCCATCCAATAGTTGAGACATTTCCCTCAGAACCACAAGCAAGAGCTTCTGTGAACCTGATGGTGCTGGAAGGAGGGGGGGGGGCATTCATCAACATCATTATATTCATCATCTGGAGACCATGCATGTTCAAGCTAAATTTTGTGAAAGTATATTTTTAAAATGTAAAAATTCCCTAATTCAGTAAATTTTAAAAAGTCACTGAGATTCATTCTTTGGGAACTATGAATAAATGTTAAACTTCAAGCAATTAAATAAGAAAAAATACAATCAATAATGATTTAGATTGTTTAGTCTAAAACAATGTGCTGGATATTAAAACTAACACTGCCGCCCCTTAAGCCATGTTTGAAAAGACTTAAGACTCAGAACAGGTCAACCTACAAAACAAAAAAACAAAACAACAAACATTTATCTGATTTCTCTGCTCTTTTCATTGCAATGGAATGTTGCCTTGTTTTGAACTCTTTTTAAAATCTTTTTACGTAGTCTTCACACCTAAGACAGACAAATTTTAACCTTTGTATGTTACTGTTACGGTAAATTGACTACAGTTAGGCTTCAGTCACTGAAACACTTGGTTAAGATTAGGCAACAACAATGAGGTTCAACGGATCATAACTCATCTGGATTTGAAACAGTAAGTTGGATATCAAAATCACCATTTAAAACACTAGATGAGGGAATGCCATAATGACTAATACATTCAATCGTCATAGTTTTACTGACAGAAAACATGCCAAGAACTACTAAAACTGCAATTGTCCTATAAAAACAACAACTTACCACTTTGTTGGTGTTGAAAGCAAAAACAATCCTAATCTACTGAGAAAAAAACTAAGCAGAACATCACTTGTTAATTGTTCAATAATTTCCATCAGTTTCTTCACTATAGTTCAAGAAGTGGGCTAAGAAGTTTGGTGGCCTCTTTAGAAGCACAAAATATGTCATCACTGACGTCTTGCATGGAGGAGTACAAGTATGTTTACTTCAGTTTGGATGACACAGGCGGACTGGCCATCTGGAAGTCTTTATTCACTGGGAGGTTGGTGGCTGTGCGGGCCAGCACTGAGCCCAGCGAAGTTTAGATAATGTCCCACAGTCACTGTGGCTAATGGTTGTCATCAGTGCTGTGTGATTCCAATCCATTTTTCTAACTCTAGGCAATGTTCCCTTGATAAAATACAATATGACTTTTACATTTCAAATGAAATGTTATGTAAGATTGAAAATACAGAAAGGCATTGGACCAGAAAAACAGGTAGTGCTGAGAATTTAAGAGAAAAAAATTCTATAAAAACTGAGGCAAAAGTGGCTTGATGCCACGGATTAATTTATTCATTTGGCAGGGTATTAACAAAAGTACATCTTACATCAGTGTAGAGTTGCATATTGTTGTTTCTGAGTTTGTTGTTCTTCTGCATTGAATGCCTTCAAGCTTCATTCCCTCCTGGTGAGAGCTATGCCAAAAAGATCCAGAGCTTCAGAATAAATATGTATTGAAAAAGCAGTTGACCGTACATGCATTTAAACAGTATATTGGCAAGTGCCCTCTTCAATAAAGGATCACTAAACACAGGAGCTCAAAGAGCAGACATGGAGAGTCCTGCAGCAAAGCACTTCAAACTTCTCTTTTTAAGTATTGTGAAAGTGTGTCTGAACAGGGTGGAGGTAAGTCAAATCGTTTTCTGTATTTTCTACTTCGAAGGCTGTAAAGGCTGTAATTCGGTGGTTCTCAACCTTTTTTCCTTGGAGCCCCCTGTACCTGTATCTAAGAAAAGCCGAGCCCCCCCAGCCTGCACACACACATCAAAAGAAAAAAAGTGATTTATTTCAAAAATGATACCTGCTTGACAGTACCAGCTGCTTTTTGTTCTCAATGATTTTTGAATTTCACCTCTAGTTTCTTGATGGTTTGTCTCCTCGTGTTTTTTCATTATGCTTGGCCTCATGCTGTCATTGGCTAGCTCTCACCACACATGGCACTTTCTTGCCAAGACTTGTCATGTACTTCCATAAAACAAAAATTTATATAAATAGCTTTACTTTCTGTTTGGAGACTAAGCTATCTGCACTTCTATGTTTCTCAGCCATGTTGTTTCATTCATAAACTGACGCTGCTGAGTACAAGAAAATGGGAATATATAAATATATATATATATATGTATATATGTATATGTATGTATTTACTGTATATATTTATCTTCGGTGACATTCTTGGATCACTGTGTAGTAGGTCTGACAAAACAGCTACAACAAGGCCTATGATTGCATTAGGCTCCAGACAATTCCACAGGTGCCTATAGGTAATTGAAAAACAAAGATAACGTAATAACTGTAAGCACTGAGTGTTACGGTTCCTAAAAGATGTCCATGCAGAAACAATAGAAAGCAGGATAGGTGATGTTTTTATAAACTTCGTAATAGAAAAAAAATCTTTTCACAACAAATTGTGTGGAAATTGTGTTGTGAAGGTGACAATACATGAAAACACAGCTGTGATCTACCTCAAAGATTACAGCTTTCTGTGTGGAGGGTCTTTTTGGGCTCCCGATCTGTAACACTGGGTAGCCTGACATCCTTTATCTCAACTTTGGTTTGTTTCATAAGGATGTAACGCTCTTTGTGGCCAGTGTTTTTGTCATTTTGTCATGGCTGAGGGTTTTAGATTCCAAATTTCCTGTTATGTTGGTTTGTGTTGGTTTTCTTTACTTTGTATCGTTGTTTAGTTTCCAGCCTGTCTCTCTGTGCTAGATGATCCCTGTGTTAGATGAGTTAATTAGTTCCCAGTGTGTTTAGTCCAGGTGTTTCCCTCTATCATTTGTCAGTTCGTCTGGTCCTGCGTCTGTTTTCTTGTCCTGTCTATGCTCATCTTGTTATCCCAGTTTGTTGTTTCACTCAATATTTGCATTTTTTACTTTTTTAAATTTTCCCTTATCTGCTTGCTCAGTTTTTGTTATTTTATTCTGGAATCAGCTGTACTTATTAAATTTGGCTTTCTATTTCATTTACTCCTGGTGTTGTTTTTGCTTTTGGGTTCTCTTTGAAAACTTGATAAGTTTGCTTTGTGGAACAAGACCAATATGTGTAATTTCTATCTGTAATTGAATCCCCTAATTACACTACAGAATAAATCCTTCATTTTTAAAAACACAACATGCCTCAAGGCTCTTTCTTTTGGCTGCCTGTGCCAGTTTGTGGATCAATAATGGAAAATTTAGAGAGTGAGTGCACTCTTAAAAAAAAATGCTCGCAGGATTTGAGATTAAAGCAAATGAAATAGTAAAAATTCATTGAGATTGGTTGATGTTTGATCAGAAGTCTGTACTTGAAGGCAGGATTTGTAGTTAGCAAATTAACTCCAGTTTCAATTCTGGGTTTTGAGGCCTAAAAAAGTGGATTAATTAAAAACAGGGGTGCATTGCCATTAGAAATCAACACATAGAAATGCACCGCCTACTGACCAATAAGATTGATCAGTTCTCTTGGAAAATGACATCACCATTAATGAGATATCCTATGGAGCTCAGAGCTTTCTTTGAGGGGCAGCAGTACTCACAGATTGACACACCTCTGACTTTACCTGACAATTTTGTATAAGATTATAGATTCTTGTTGAGCGAAGCAAAAATTTTTATATCAGCTTATCGAGCTGTGTGCTGCAGAAAATCAATGAAGCACTAAAGCCTTTTTTCTTTTTTTGCATAGTTACCTCGCTTTACAGGGTCGACTGGGTTGATTTTTCTGACTTCGGGCTGATTTACAGAGTTGATAACTCCTAAGGCTCTTATTCTTGCAAACACTGGTCTTTCTGTGCGTGCCAGGCCAACACTTCATTAAATTGTGTTTTATAATGCACATTTGAATCCTATTAAGATTGACCAAAGGGTTGTACAATAGATTAAAATAAACAGACTAACAACAAAAAAGCATGAAAATCATGTAACAACACTATCATGGAGAAATAAGCAGATGAACATGTAATAAATATAAAACAAGGAAAAGTAAAAAAGGAAACACAGAACATTTAGGGCACTTAAAAGACAAACAGGACTTAGTTTAGCTTTTAAAGTGTCCACAGAGAGGACACACTTCATTTAAAAAAGGCAAATTATTCCAGAGGTTCTGGGCAGCTGCTGTGGAAGCATGATCACTTTTCACCTATACTCTGACCTGAGAGGCAGCCAGGAGCAGCTGGCCTGAGCATCTGAGAGATCTGGGGTAAGAAGGAGGCGGAGGAATGAGGGCTCCGAGATGTAATAGGGCACCAGAGCGTCCAGAGCTTTAAAAGACCAGTAATAGAACTTTAAGATCAATCCTAAACTTGAGTGGTAACATCTGTGGGGATGCAGAATATGATGCACCCTCTCCTCCTAGTAAGTTAGTAGTCTTAATGCCGTTTTCTGTACCATCTGTAAAGGAGACAAGGATGACTGGCTAATTCCCAAATAAAAAGCATTGTAGTAATCTAGCCGGGAGGAGTTGAAGGTGTTTGTGACAGTCTTTAGGTGATGTTGGTTTAAGTTTGGTGATATTCTTTAGTTGGAAAAAAAAATCTTTCACAACAGAATTAATATGCCTGCACAAAGATGACGCAAAGATGACAAGACTGTAAATCTTCAAGGAAAAGCAAAGGAGATTTGTCAGAGTAAAAGGCAAGTCACCATGAAAGAGCCCAGTCTGCCAGAAGGCCAGTCCAGCCTTGATAAATTCCTTGGAACGTATGCGTAATAAGCAATTCTTTTACATTTGCTTTTAAAAACACAAATATCTTCTTAAGTTCCACATCGCTCCTTTATAATCAAATAACAACATAGAAATGCATGTGAGGAGGTATATGTATTGTACTTTTTCCTAAGAGGCAATTGGTTATCATACTTTTATTTGTTTTCTCAAAGCCTCTTATAAAGACTCCCAGACAGGTTAAACAACTGAGAAGAGGATTAAAGGATGCCGCTGTCTGACAGTTTTTGAGATTGAAGCCTGAAGCTATGGCATTTTTTTGTCCCCCAGAGTGTTTGAGCCAGAAATAACATCAGCAGTAAACTAAACAAACATTAGTACACCACTGGGTTTTAACTTGTGATATCAAAAACAATAAATCACATAAATCAACATCTCCAAAGACACTTTACAGAAACGTACAAGTTGACAGTATGGAAACTGATAGGTAAAATTAATAGGGAAATTAGTTTGAACACTGAAAAGGGGACTTAAAAATAGGTGATTGTTTCCGAAGGCTGTTCAGAGGTGTTGAAAACGTTGCTGAAAGCAAAATGGATATTGTTCCTCAACACCTGAAGGTGTAAATTGTGGAGACCGCGCTGTACAAGCTTCCTTCTATTTTTTAAAATTTTTATTTTTATTCTTACATTAAAGCCCTCATGAGCTTAGCTAGTTGAGATGCCTTAAAGAAATATTTAATGGTGATTGTGTAATCAATATATGTTGGCTTTGTTTAATGCTGAAAGTATTTACACTTGGCGATCAAGAGCATATCCCCGAAAGTCCCAGAAAATCAGTCGTTTGTATATCTGTTCATCACAAGGGTTCCCTTGTCTGTTTTTTGTTGTTTTTAGGATCGCTTTAGACTGAACATTCAAGTTTTTTGTCTCCAACATCTAAAGCTGTGCATTCACATTAAAGTAACATCCCTCATTAAAATTTGGTAAAGCTCTTCAGTTT
>JAPZDZ010000007.1:17532518-17547561 GCA_029783805.1 Acanthurus tennentii | reverse complement strand
TAAATATATATATATATATGTGTGTGCATATATATACACACACAGTCTGTGGAAACATTTGTTGTAAAGCTGAAACACTGAATCAAAGCTCATTCCATATGATCATATTCATATTTGTATATAAAAAATGAATATCGTCAAAGTTGGTATTAGTTTTGTCAACTTCCAGGGTAACATAAATCTCAGAGTGAGAAAGGAAGTTTGCAGATGTAACAAAATGTTACCTGAATAAAATTCAATATGTTACTTCATTTGTGAGCATTTGGTGACCATAAAGTCACAAATCCCATGATCCCACACCACTTCAACCCCATCATCAAACTATGTCTTTTTTTTCTTCATTGTTTGTGTGGAGAGAGAGAAATATGGCAGAAATGACACAAGTTGTGTTTTACTTGTTTTTGGTGAGCAGGATAAAATTTGAGACTGGTGTGCTTTTAAAGTTAATTAGCTACTCACAGATTAACAACTGAAGTAACTTGGCACCAAGGTAATAAGTCAGATGGAAAAGTTGTATTGATTTCTAATTAATTTAACACATAATTTGCTCTTGTATTGCAATTTGTATTGATAAATTTCTTTGGTTTTCCAATAGACAATGGTTAATCTTTGTAACACCTATTTTTAGTATAAAATAGAGCAATAATCCACCTTTTTTTTACAAACTGACAAATTATATCCTATGATGACACAAAGTAGATAACGCTTTGTATAATGGAATCCATATATAGTTGCAGCATCTAACACCTAGCATACATAAAACTCAGCAGTGCTAAATTATAGCTCAAGATTCATCCACGTAGCATTCATTGTAGACTTGCAGCAGCTTGATGGCTCGTCACATGTAAGACTGTCTTCACTGCTCTGAATCAATTCAAACATTTTCTTGTCAGTCATATTTACAACCTTTCTGTGTGTGTCTTTCAGATGTCTCCTGTGAAGGATCTCTCGTGCCAATCAGCCAGCAAGACAGAAAACTTGAAGCGTGGTCGGTACTCTCATGAGGAGAAAAGGCCGATGACCTTCACACCTGGTGGGGCGAGCCAAGCTGGCAAAGACCATCAAAGTAGAATAGCATTGTGTGTGTGAGTGTGAGTATGTCGGGTGTCTGGCCAGGCCTCTGCTGAAAGGGCGCCTGATTGTGTTTCTCTACTATCTCATTGTCAAAAAAATCAATTCTGGCCTGTCACTCAGGTGGAGTGTGCTTCTTTCTTTGCTCCACCATAATGTCAACATTTGCCTTGTCTTCTGTGTGAATGCCATTAAATTTTAATGATGGAATTCAAACATCAATCTAAGCAATGGTAGCAAAAATAAAACCAAACATAAAACCTCTGCTTTTAGATTTTTCCATCTGTTGTGAGTAAAAATATATTTGAGCTGCTGCAGCTGCATATATTCTGACTGAGACTCGCTCGCCAGGGTTTTCTTTTAAAAAGCTGACATAAAGTGAATCTCTCCAGCTGATCACTGTTGATTTAGAACCGTTCAGTGAGTTGATTTTGCAAAGTGACCTTGCATCCCTGTTCAAAGGGCTGACATTAAATTTCTATAGACTGATTGTTGGATAAAGTCAGAATGCAGAAATGAATAATTACAGCTTTTTAATGAACTGAAGCTTTTTGACGGAGTGTGTCATGTCACCTTATCATCGTGTGTTGGACGGTTCAGTGTCATTAAAGGCTAAATTTAATTTAAGTGAAACACTCTGAAGATGAACCAGATTTTGTGTGCGACATCCGAAACAAGAGTCAGCTAACTTTGTAGATAGCTGTTTGATGTATGACATGAAGAATGGCCGACAAATGAGTTCGTCAAGAGATCTAAAGACAACTGATAACAAAGACCTGTGCTCTTCAGAATGTGGCTTGTTACAAGTGAAATCATCAGATAACTGTTGATGTAAAATTAGCGACCTTTGATGTCCTCCTGCTTTAAAAAATAGAGCTTTTTTCCTGCTCCTGGTTAAGAGTGTATCAGCATTGGGTCTAAATATTGTTCCAGAGGCCGTTCCACGCTGCCAAGATAAATGTCTGGGAAACCCTAGCGCACATCAACACAATGGGAGTGTATTGCCAGGAGTGGGAGGAATGTGTCAGTAATGACATAAAACACTGCCCGGTGCGGCTTGTGCGATAAAGCCTCTTCAAAATGCCAGATTGCTCACTGTGCCCACACTAATCCCCATACTAATCACTCAATATTAACTGACGGAGAGAGCCACACTGAGGGACTGTGTGTCTCTATAATCATCTGAAAAATGTTCAGCGCGCTTGGAGAAGGTGTCAAGTTTCCCCTTATTTGTAGATGTAACTCTGAGTCCTCACGCCAAGTTTTTTTAGCACTCAGCTGAGTTGCATTCTAGCTGTATGAAAGGCTTTACTCTGCAGGATGTCCTCTGCTGGCTCACAGTGTTGAGGCAGCACCCTGTCAAAGCAGCTGTTTCTCAAGAAAAAAACATACAAATTTACCACCAGCTGACATATTGTATTGCAGGAAATGACAAAGTGCCAAAGTTGCAGATAAAGATAGTTCACAGGGTACAGAATGTTTAAAATAGATGGACAAACATCATATCTGATGCTGTTCAATGTAGAACTACACCACACTGAATACTTTTCCGAAACAATTACAGTATCATGAAACAATTCCAAAGTCAGTAAAAGAAATAGCTTTTTGTTAATAGGTAACAGAATTTAGATATCTTTCCTGACGAAATCACTTTCTGAAGCGGGAATGATGGGAGCAAAGGAGGCTGCCCTCCAGAGAAAAATGGCAGCATCAGTTGTACACAACATACCTTACAGTGATGAAACCCTGTAGCAGACATAGAAATGATGACTCCTGTTCATCATCGGCAATGAAAGGAAACATTGTGACGCTGTTATGGCTCATGAGGGAGTAAGTCAGGGTGAATGGATCAGTCAACAAGAACATCAGACTTCAGAATGTCGCCGAGGGAAGGAATCTCAGGACAAACAGCAACACTGTTTTTTTTTTAACCACGGCCAAACTGATACAAGTCACAGTCTGCACGTTTTCGGTTTTTCTCAATCATCACAATACATGTTATCATTGTTCTGCAAACCACTGATATGTTGAACCTATTTTAACTTAACCACAGCTTTGTTGCAATAAATAGCAAAGCTGTGGTAAAATTCTTGTTAGGTTTACTCTCAAAATACCTGGTTTTGTCATCACAAACCCTTTTCAGCTGTCCGGCCCAGACAACACATAACCATTATCTTCTCCTCTTGAAGAAAGTCAGCTGATTAAGGTCTACATTGAAACCACATCACATTAGTGTTTTTTTTGTAAAAAAGTTTCACATGGAATGTACAAATTTAATGTATTCATAGTTTGCTGAGACAGACAATGGCAACATTTTTTTCCTGGAGTGCGGTTTGCTCATAGAAGACATTTTCTCCGACCATACCTGAATAGTATTTTTAACCCACACCACTTCAACTCATTTGTTGCTGAAAGGGGCATCAAATCAGTTAAATGATAAAATGAGTTGCAAGCTATTGCCTATATAAACCATACTTGATATAATGCCCCTGTAAGCAAGATGACATCTTTTGCCGATACTTTAGGAAGAAGAAACTAATATTGAAACAGGAATCAAGCAGCTGCCTCCTGTGTGTTTATGTTTATATGTATGTGTGCTCCGTAATACAATCATACTGTTTCCTCCTTTATACATGCTGAGAGGAGAAATAACTTCTAAGGCTGATAGAGGGCTGTGTACCTTGAATCTAAAGCTGTTATATTGTGGCATTTGCTATAAGTGTTGTTGCCATCATTTTTCTTAAGAGCACAGTTTTCAGCTTTTAACACTTCTACTTAGTGTTACATATTCTGAGACACAACAACGAGATACAGTTAACTGAGTAAGATACCATGGTATGAAATTTTCTAAGCTCAAGAATCAACACCTGTGCCTGCAGATGTGACACTGTCCATCCTGAGTTTATTATGATGCATTTACATCCCACCAGACCATCACAATGCTTTGAATTCATTATCATGGCACCCAGGAGAGATTGTCTTCTCTATGGCCTCCTAACGTTGCCAAAAACTGTGTCTGAAAACACAAAATTCTAGCTGACATTTTTCAGGAAAACTTGCTGGCTAAACGTGCACTTAAGGGCATTAAAACCTTTTGATTAAAATGACTCAACTGCTGCATTTAAATTTAACAATGCACTTTTAATTGTCTTGGAGATTAGTAAGTGCTGCAGGGGTAGGGACTGCTAGCTATGCTTCAGGCTTTTGGCTTTTTTTATGGAAAAGGACAAAAAGTGGTAAATTTAATTCCCATCTGTTCAGTCACAGTCTGATTTTCAAATTTGTTTGAACTCTGTTGTTTTTGGCATTGGCAGCAAAAGAAAAAGGTCATTTAGAATTAAATGACGCTGTGTTACATTCATTTTTTTATGTGTCATCCATAGCTGAGTTTCAGGTTGGAAGACTGTGATCGTCATCAATCACCTCAGAGGAGAGAATCGTGGGTTTGTGTGGAGAATAATGGGCAGTTAAAGGTGCTGGCAGAGATTGCATTCACATGAGCACTAATGTCAGTCCTGTAAAAATGGATGAAAACTGAGAGAAGGTGCTCTTTTTGGAACGGTGTAGGTGTTTATGTCACCTGTAAAGTTTTTTACATTTAAAATCCTACACAAAGACACAATGATTTTGTGTTTTTTGACTCCTAGTCGCACGACTTCAGATGTCCAGTATGCTGACTGAGAGCATTGTGCGTTGTAGCAAGGCCCTCATTTAATGTTATAGCTTTCGGTCCCAAATACTTCTCTGGCTTTGTTCGCCCTTGATAGTCAAACCAAAAATGAAATGCCATCAGTCATGTCTAAGTGTTGTGATTACTCTGCCATTGTTGCTGTTTGGGCTTTAGTTTCAGAGCTGACGCAAATATTGTGCAATAATTTTACACATCATAGCTGCAGATTAGTTACTGTGCATTAATTTTCATGGTGTTTTATGAATGATAATTACTTGGCATATCAGGCACAGAAAGGCATGCAAATGAGCAGAGTTCATTAGAGGCATTAGAAACAAGCAACCCAATTATGGCATTCTGCTTGACTATGCCAATGACACGGACACAGAATTTGGATGCACTACTCTGTTGCCTGTTTTCAAACTGGTTAGAATAAGGTCCCAAATTACCTCTGTAAAATAGATAATGGTTGTATAATGAGCTTGGAGAAAAAAAAAAAAAAAGCAGTAACCCCCTCCCAAAAAAAGAAATATCAGATCCGATGTAACACCTTTCTAATTATCGGTTGGGGAGAAAGGAGCCAGTTCTGCTGCAGCAGAGAGAAAAGTGAGACTGTAGAGATTACGATAAGGAAAGAGGAGTATTTTCCTTGTAAACATGGGGTGTCTAAATTGCAATCAGTAAACTGTTTGTCCAATTTTGGTCATAACTGATGACATTTTGCAAGGAAAAAGCACAAGTGTGAAATGATCAAATTAATGATGTCTGGATACAGTTTAGCTGGCTCAGTTTCAGGGTTCTGTTGTTGTGCATATCTGCTTACTGTCCCACTGTTGTGGCTCGCTGGGCTTCTTGAATGGATCAGAAACATAATTTATGTTATCAGTAACACCTGTGCTTTACCCGCTATGATAAGTCAGGCGGCCCATTTACGCTCACTGTGCAAGTTGCATAGGGCCCCTCAAATTAAAAAAGAGCCCTGCATCAAACTGCATCAAAGATGGTGTCACTGTTTACAACTTTGAGCTGATAATGATGTGAAAAAGGTGAATTGTGGGACATGGGAATCAGGTGAACTTGTTTTCACTCCCCTCCAAGGTTGATGTCAGCAGGTACCAGTAACGTTAAGTTGATGTGCTAGCTTGCAGTGCATCTCTCTCCAGTCTCCCTCTCTTGCTAACCTATCAGAGCAGTGCATCGCATCATTTGTTATTTTGCCAGCCTTGTCCAGGGCTGTATTTCCAACTTCTGTCACTGTTGTGCAAGACAAATATGAGAGTGAAATTACAATTATTGACTAACACCATCAGGCAATTCCAGCGGACATCCGCATGGACCAGTCCAGACATTAAATGGGCGTCATGGCACTCCTCATAGGCGTACATAATTTCAAAACAAGGCAATGATTATCTAGTCTCTCAGTCAAGGTTTAGTTACAGCTGTGGATTAATGCAAGATAGAAAGTAAAGAACTGACATTGACATTTGAATAAATACTGAAATTAAAACACTGAATAGCAGGTTATACTGGACATTATAAATGCATATCTCTCATTAAATAACCATAACCACAGCCAAGTGCTCAGCTAAGCCACAGTATAATGCATCTGGGAGAGCCAGCTTTAATGGGCTGGATGCCACTGATAAAATTAATGATACTATTGTAATGTATAATTTGTAATTGCTAAGCTTAAGTTTGTCAGCAAACAAGATGTTTAATAATTAGCCAGTACAAGCAGGCTGACAAGTTGTTATATTTTACAATAGCCTATAGGCGTATGTTTACATTGTACAGCCAAGGCTAATTGTACAATATTGTTAGGGACTAAATTAATTTAAGAGCAGCATAACCAAAGCTCAGTGTTACAATTTATATATTTTTTTAAATTTTATATTCTTCAGAATTTCTAATTTGTCTTTAAATTTACTTTTCTTATTTGTTTTAGAATTTGGTAGAAAAGATTTTGTTCAAATAATATCATCTGGTTCACCTTGTTAGGTATTCTGTTATGCAAAGGTCTGCTTATCTTAGACCGACAGATGGAGCTAACTGTTTTAAGGAAGGGAGGATTGTGGTGGAAACACACAGTGTCGGGTGTGACTGCGTGGCAATGGAAAATGGATTACATGGCTCATCGGTCAGGTACGGGGGCCCATTAACAGAACTCTGTGAAAAACGACTCACATTGACGAAAACATTAAGGATCATGAAAGAACCACTCACAAGAACAGTTTTGTTCAACTTGTCACAGTTATGTCAAAGGGATGTTGTTACACTCCACTTCTTTTTATAGGAACAAAAACACTTAATTAAGAAAGACAATGCTTATTATACTTAAGAATACACTGTTACTGATGAAGGAGGCCTTCATAAGTTGTAACAAGCAGTTTTACAAGCAAAGAAAGTTTAATGAATCAGTAAGAGTAAACTTCACAGAACAAGAATTAAGAAAGGTTATCAAAATAACCATAAATAATCATTTTAAATGATTAAATATTGTGTGTTGATGCAAAAATGTTCCCTGAATATTAATTTTGCAGCTGGTTATTTTAACTTTATATCTTAGTTTATTTATATCTTAGTTTACCATATTAAAACAAATCATGATAACCTGTCGAATTCCTTATCTGGTGTGTGAAGTACACTTCAAGTGATTACTGCTTGACTGCAAAGAAAACTACTCATTATAAATTCTATTTGGAGATTAAATGAAAAGAGATGTCTGTCATTCCGAGTTAATTACATGTTTTAATCATTTCACGTAGGCTGAGATCTTTAAAGTGAAAGCACACAGGGGCGTGTTTTTGATGTGTTCAGGTTAATGTTAGCTGCAAAGACATGGAATTTAATATCAGCTCAAGTGACATGATATTGTAATTAAATCAGCCTATGACATGGTTATAAGACCATCCCAAAACTGTGCAAGGCTAATGAGAATCAAGAAAAATCATGAGAAACTACGTAGCTTAAAAAAATGAAGAAATCATAGGTATTTATTTAATATATATATTTTTTTTCATATAAAGCAATTGTAAAACAAGAGTTTTAAACAAAATCACTTCTTTGGAGTGAATAAATCATACGAAGGAAATAAAATCAAATAATCAACAGCTAGATGCGGGAAGCACTATAGCACTGTATGAACTATAGAACAAAAACAATATGGCCACTGAAAATTTCTCTTTTACATACAGCATCTCTAAAGGTCACTGATTAACAGGTTTTGTTGTTGTTGTTAACATTGAAGGATTCTACGAAGTTTGATTAAAGCAGTTCAGATTATTAGTTCTTTTTAATTTTCAGTTCCTACTTTTTAATTTAAGTATATCTATAAAACAATTTTTTATGGTCAAATGAAAAAAGCTGATTGAACCTTTATGGTAACAGTATTTTATCTGAATATTTTTAGACTAAAGGTACTAAAACAGGTGCACTTTGAGATTACATCATAAACATCCAGAGGCACAGGAGCATCGACTGGGGATTAGCTAAATTGAGACTTGCCAACGAACACTGGCAGAGATAATTTGTTGCAAACAAGAGAAGAAGGAAGCAGTTTGCCACATGTAGACTCTGAACAGCTGCTCCTCTGGGCATGAAATCATATAGTTTAAGTCAATAAGTTTAGAATCCAGCAGGGATTTTCACCCAGAGCTGTTGACAAGGTTGCTCAGATGTAAGCTAAGAAAAGAAAAGAGCTGGCTAATTGCCTGAGACCAAAAACCCCTGTCAGGGTAGGGTAACACTTTGATTGGATTTTTTTTTCATCTAAAGCAGCAACAACCATAATTTCTTTTAACATAGTAGTTACGCAGAGAGCATTGCTTTCTTTTATGCTGCTCGGCTTCGCAATTATACGCCTTCACACCTGGAAGCTGTCTGATATAACCACAATCTGATCCGTCAGCCATGGAGAAGCTCCTCTTAAGCTGTTGGGAGTTGAGTGCCTTGCTCAGCGGTACCTCATCTCAGTAATAGAGGGGCAGGAACTAATTGTTCATTATGCTGACCCCAGATTATTCAGAGATTGAGGCAATGAGCTTCCAGTTATAAACAAGGTTTTCATGTTGTGTTATTTTGTGACATCCACTGGATATTTTGAATGTACATGCACACAGCCAACAACACCCTTTTCACTGGAGCACTGTGCACATCTATGCCACATGCACAAGAAATTCTTCCCTCTTTTGTTTTGAAAAAATAAGGCCCTGTTTTGATCAAGTCTCTGCTAAATGAACACTCAAAAACACTACTCAGGCGCTGTCATTAGCATGCCAAGCCAACAGGCCCATCTGGCCCATCAGAAGCCTGAAGAAAAGCCATGTGAGCAAGCAAACTACAACCAGAGGTCCTTTTTTTTTGAGCAGTGTTGTTGCATCTGAAAAATTCTTTTACTTTTAAGTAAAATGTTGTGAGATGAAGGGCACAAGAATTTCACTACTGATCTTTCACATGGCTTGATAAAGGTTGAACAACAGGCTTTGTGAACTGACTGTGTCCAGTATTTCTGACATTGCTAAACTAACTTGGCATCAGTGGTAAGCCATAGTGTGATAATACAAACTAAAGAACAATTAAAAACCCATTGTTTTCATTTAAGGTGTGCTATAAATGGCTGATGGGTATTACACACTAAGCTGTTGTTCAGCATGAAGGAAAAGCATGTAGATCTGAAACACGTTTTGCAGATATAAATTGCTGAATGCATTCAGTCAATGTCAGACCTGAAACAGTCTCGATTAATGAATATGATACACTGCTACTGCTACTGTCATGACTACAAGCCAGAAGTCCGCACCTTATGTCATGTTTCTGTCATGACAGCACACAACTCCCAGGAAATGATTCCCAACTTTCCCCGTTCTACCGATGAATTCTCCCTCACGTCACTCTGTGAAAGAATCATCTCATTTAACCAGAGTTATTGCTCTCATTAGACAGGACAGAAACTTCCCCTGTTTATCTGCCCGACTCCTGACTCCCAGGTTAATGAATAATAATAAATAATAACACACTAATGATTATGCTTGGAGGGCTTAGTGTGACAGCTGCTCAATCACGGAGGAACACAGCACCCAAGGGCGGCAAACAGGGGAACTGGAAAGGCATTATCTCCCTTTATCCTCAGGACCATCAAGGGTCCTTGAGCCAATTGGATTATTCTGGAGGCATTATACACAATTGATTGGTACGCCGTTGAGTGAGTACAGCCTTGTAGTTGTGTGTGTGTATGACAAGACTATTACCTTTCAGATTGCTGGGCGAGTGAGCGGTGTTTTTGAGGATCATCATAAATTCATTGGAACAATCTCTCTCTTTCAATGCTTCACTGATGAGCTGTGAAATGTGTTGAAGGTATCATGAAAGGTGTGGCTCCTCGCAAGGCCCAGTGTGATCACACACTCTTCCACCGTAGCGTCATTCTTTTGATAAAATGTACTAAAACAGATGTTTTTGCCAAAGGACTTAAAATTAACAACATGAAGAGGAAGAAATGTTTTTTCCAGAGTCGCTGACATGATAAAAATTGTATGAAAGCTGAACAGAAGGAAGGCAGGTTCATTGAACGTGTTGTCAGTAGAATTAAAGAGGATTAAATGAACTGCAAAAAGGAAGCTCACAGTCAAATCTACAACTGATTTGGTTTTTATTTTACAAGGAAGCCTTCTTACTTGAAACATACATCCACAGCTGTTGCTATTGACAGTTTCTATTCGATATATCAATGCAGCACATAGACTGGAGATTAAATAGTGCGGGTGGAACCATCATGACATCCCCCATTGATTTTTTGTGAGGATGTTTGATTCTTTTATTTGGCATTGTGGCTCTCACTGCCTCACTTATGCGTATCAGCCCTTGGAGCTTGGGAGAATATGCATTGCTGTCAATGATTGTGTGACTCCTGACAATACAAGCAGCCATACCCTAAATAATGCAAAATCCTAAGACATAATGTATTTTTAATGAGGGAGTAAGAAAAATGTACCCAAATTAACTATAGAGACTACAGCCATGTTTAGTGCCAGGCTTTGAACATGTGTATTTCTGCTGTAAAGTTGGGCTCTATGAGGATTTTTAAAAGTTCAGAGCCTGAATTTCTTAGAAAATCAATCAAGTAAAAACCCCTAAAGTATTTACCTTTTATATCTCTTGCTAAGATTACAAAAATCTTGTTAGTGTATTTGCTGTCAAACCACAAGTTAACTGTACCAAATTTCTTTAGGAAACCTGGAAAGTTTTTTTAAAGCAGTGTTGGTCTGGTCATTTGTTAAGTACCGAGGTTAGATTGACAGCCAAACAAGAGAACGAACACAACAGGATTTATTTTACCCTAACTAAACAGCCTGACATAACCTTAATTAGCTGGCTAATAGTCTACTGGTGATAGTCCATCAATTTAAATAGCAAAATCCACAGTCACCAGAAATCAGAGGCCTCTTTGTGAAAGCAGGGACCCGTTGTTTGAAATATTGCTATGAATTTTGGCATGTAACTTCTGCAGAGTGTTGCAATACTTCTTTGGCAGATCAAATGAGTGCAGTTTCACATTGAAGTGAAGCTTATTTTTTAGTTTTCTTTATGCACGGTCTAACTTTGCACACAGTGGCACGGAATTCTATGGTTTCTGACATCTCATAGATGACAAGTGCTGTGGACCAGCTGCCAAGTGCCTGCCTTGGAGGCTTAAATAAGAATCAGAAGTCAGTCTCAAAAAAATCAATAAATCAACTATATTGACTTTTTGTGCTTCTGAGCAAACACTCAGGGTTTTTCTATGTGACAAAGATAAGGAAGGTATGATGGAAAACCATGCTCCCACAACACACATGTTGCTGTGGGATTTTATTTTATTTCATTTTTTTCTGTATTGTTTGAGGGGACTTCAATGCATTATGCAGCTGCCTTGGTGTTTGACTAACATATTCGGTAGTGTGCCAAGCACCCACATGACAGGAAAAAAACACAGTATTTTGGGCTGTTGGTACAAACTTAGATTCCCTTCCCACAACTCAGCTCAGGTTCATTTCAGGTTTTTTGGTGGAAGAAAAAAAAAAACTGTGCCTGATACCTGTAGGTTTATATCAGTGGTTGACAGTGTTTCAGAAAATCTTCGAAGTATATAGGTTCCTGCTTCTGGTTATATATGTCTTTTAATTTTTTTAAAAGGTACTTAAATTTCAACTGAAGGGACAGTTACTTGAACATATACTTAACGAAGAGATGAACTTTTGCCTACAGTGAACAAAAAGTCGACCTTTTCATTGGGAAATTCTTTATAGAACACGAAATAGACAGCATGAGAACGATGTTACCCCCAAAAAGAGGAAACATAATGAATCAACAGTTTATTCCATATAAGGGGGTTAAAATGTGCCATGGTTGCTGTGACTAACTGATGCTTTCTGCCTCAGTGCCACTGAGAAGGTAAAGATGTCTGATCCCATATCTTGTTTGCATTGCCACGGTGTTTGACAGAGGTCAGCAAAGGTGATTGGTGCCAGCTTTTGTGCTGCAGCATAAGAAGATTATATCCATCTATCCATGTCCGGACTTCCTTATTCTGTCATCTCAGCTGAGGATTATCCTGATCTACTTAGGGAAAATGGGATTTTAGTGGCTGTACACTTAATGTTGCTGGGACATGCAAAATGTCATTTTTTAGCTACGGTGTCATAATGAATTCTGAGGTCCTAAAATGTCCCATGTAGACTCTAAAAATTTTGTTGAGGTAAAAAGAAAAGAACTTACTTCTCTGATTCTTAAGAGATATGATTATTTTCTTAATCAGAACTTTGTGTTTTTTTGGCAAATACACCAACGGTGTTTCTTCAAATCTCAAATCTTTTTTTCAGGGCTCAGAGAAATTAGATAAATGAAAAGTCGACAGTTTGGCACTTTGAACTAGCAAACTGCTCTGAGCCCGCTGACATTCTCATCCCACGAGTAGCTGCACTGACATGCATGAATAAGGAAAATTGGCCCAGGGACTACACCTGTCTTCATTTTCCTCTAACCTCTAGGATTCTCAATCCTCTCATCTTCTGCATTATCCAGCTCCCTGAAGCCCGAACCACGTCTCCAACTAATTATAACATCTTGAGGAACTAAAGCCAATGATGAGAAAAGCAGGTGTGTGGAGCTGGAGGGCCCTGCTAACCAGGATTTCAGGCACAACACAATCAAAATAATTCACCTTGTAATTGGCCAACCAGGGAGGTGAACAGAGGAGGTATGAGCATAGAATAAAGCCTTTATTTTATTCCTCTGTGCCTATATATTAAATCTGAGAGCTGGAATGCCTCATTTTAGACAGATGGAGCTCCTTTTCCGAGTTCTGTTGAGTGTCTTTGAACGCTTCAATCTAAATTTTTCACAAAACTGAACTCTCATTTTTTTGAAAATACCAGAGCTGCTCCTGTTCAGGCTGTCAAATTATTAAAGCTTTAAAGTGGCAGTTTCATATAGTCTTCATGTGCTCAGTAAGTTAAAACAAGAGTGTACAGCCATAATTGCAGCACTGTGAGACTGTGTTTGCACTTTACATCGATTCTTTTAGTGAAAGCTGATGTCAACACGCTAACATGCTCAATGACAACTATAACAAATAAGTTCTTTTGGGCAAGTCTCTCATTCAGCAGCCATCTTGGCAAAACTCCTGGGCAGCTTTCTAGGGCTAACAAATATAAATCTGTATGAATGCACTGAGAGCCAGAAGTTTAATTTCATTGGGAGATAAAAACTGCAAATAAATATAGTCGATAGTCAAATCTTAGTTGACTTTGCCTCAAACAAGATTTAAAACATTTTTTCACAGTTTAAACTTTAACTATGCATGTGCCAGGCCTCTTGTCTCCCACACTGGTTCTTATATATCCACTTCTGCTCCACTCAGCCTCTTAAAGCTGAATTCTAGAAAGAAAATGTAAGTGACAGATGACAATGACAGCACTCGTAGGGACATGCTGTATGGCTTAATTGAAGTGGATTGCAAGTTCGTCACTGTCCCCTGAAGTAAAGGCTCTGCTGTGCTGTTTGCTCTTCAAACATTTATATATCTTGAGAATGCTTGTAGTGTCATGACCTTTTCACTCTCCATAAAGACACTGAAGAGGTCCCAGCTCTGCTGTCTACATAAAGTTGCATGCTGTGATTCCTTGATGACAGATAATAGGACAGCAGTCCTGATGATAAACCTAAACTGTTGTCTAAGTCTAGGTAATATATTTTGGTTGGATGGTTGGATCTAACAAAGCTCAAAGCCCGTAGGGGACCACTGACTGGTTTTAATGTCTTTCTAGAGAGGAATACTACAAACAAATGGTCATTCACTCTGCAGTTGCAGGTTAGCCTCAGGCAAGGTGGACTGACATATAGCTGGAAATGTGCTCCATCCATTCAGCAGGCAAAAAGCCTTTTTGTGAGATGGAAATGGAGAGTATAGCTGCCATAATTTAGGTCAGTTTACTTCAGTTTTGGGCTTTTTGAAATAGAACAAAAATATATTTATATAAAAATATATAAATATATTTATGTAAAGTGTGTGTGTGTGCATGCATGTGTGTGTAAGATGGCAATATCTGTAGAAGCTGCATTTCATCCAAGTTTTAGTTTTTAGAATAACCTTGATCCGTGATGCGCATTATTATTACTGTAGCAGTGCCAGGCTCTGAGCCCTGGCTGTTTTCAGAGCTCTGCAGGAAACCCTACACTTTCAGGTCCTTCTGAAAGGTTAATCTGTGCTGTGTACACAGCTTTTTCCTCCCATATATATATATATGATGATATGAGCGATACACAATGGTACATTTACAATAAGTTGCACAAAATGTCACTGGTCAAGATCAGTGATAACGGTACACAAATGCTAGGCACCCGAAGGTTGAACTGGCAGGATTTGAAACCAGTCCAGTGATGGAATGCAAGGACAATTTACTCTGAAATATATATTCTATGCTTAAAAAAACTGAAGATCTGTCTGTTATGATTCCGTGTGGTATGAAATACGTTAAATGTGAAATGCCAGCACTCTGCTCATTCAAACTTTGCCTTTAATTACATGTTTTGTGATTATAAAATGCCCAGGAGTGTGTTTTCTGAGGGGTATTTAACATTTTTTCTCCCTGATACAGACAGATTGATAGATTATCTTATCCCCAGCAGTCCAGATTATTTATTTATTTATTTTTCTGTTATGATAGTAACTCAGTAAAATTAAGTGATTAGAGAGTGATCAGTTACTGCCTTGTCTTGACTGACAGACATGGCAGACAACAAGTTCCACCCCAGTTATTCTTCTCT
>JAPZDZ010000007.1:17466911-17478287 GCA_029783805.1 Acanthurus tennentii | reverse complement strand
TAACTATAAAGAAATCTTCTGGCTGAAGGGCTTGTTTATGTAGGTCATGAAGACGCAACAAAGGCAATTAAATTGTGATTTTTTCAGAGCAAGCTAAGTACATTTGAATAAAAATGTTAATCTTTTTTTGCTCTCCAATGCATCCATGCCAGTCTTCAATAAAGTTGATATTGTGCCCCTGAAAACTTTACAGATTATGGTGCAAAATATATCACAGTATGTTTACATTTAAAGTTACTGTTAACATAATTGGTGGTTCCATTCAGCACAACTGCAAGGTGACCGAGCAGACTTGCTAACATACACACTTTACTATTCTACATAACTACAATTAATTAACGCCAAACATAACAAAAAGGTTTACTTAACACTCTTGAAATTGTAGCATTACAAACAAATAATCTCTGTTTAGGGTCCACAACATACCTGAAAATCCGAAGAATTGATGACAAGAGTGCAGGTTGGTCTTCACTTACTTTAATGAGGAAAAAACTATACATTCCCCGGGTATGTTGGCAGAGACTAGAGCAATCAATCCCAGACTATCAGGTAAATGCTTCTCTGTAACTAACACTAGTAAAGCTTACATAAAGAGCAAATTAAACAATTTAAAATAAACACTTTGTTAGCATTCTGACCCTTTTGTCACATTTGATAAATGTAAGCTTTTAAACACAATTTCATGATCTTAATCAGTGTTCATAAATGGCAATTATGGTTGTCTTATCTTTTTATCTTCACAATAAAATTTTAATATTCTTAAGTAACTAATTTTAACAAATTTTTAACTTAATCAATTATTACTACCTTTAAGCTTGTCCCATTAGCTTAATTAAGTGTAAAGACAGACACTTCACCCTTGGTTTTTGGTTTAAAAGAAGAATTACTTGTGATATATCAACTCTAACGCATGTGGAATAGGATCATTCGCTAGGCAACTTGTTCCCAGTGTGATTATAAGAAGACAAGAATGAAACAGTGCTTTATAAATAAAAGGCACCTGTCAATTGCCTATCTATACCTTGAGGCAGAAACACCTATGTTGTTAAAAATAAACTATTTAATTAAAAAAACATCATTTACTCCCAAAAATGTGGCCCAAAATCACAGTAAAGTAAATATTTAAAGATGTGCTTAACCTTGAACAGTCCAGAATGAAAGAGAAGCATCTTTAAAGGCCAATTTTAGAGAGAAGTCACTCTGCGGGCTTTACCACAGTTTCTCAGTCATTGGGGCCTGTTGGATCCCACACCGTCCCTACAGAATGATTGCCTCAGGGTGTTGACAATATAATTTAATAGCCAACAAACAAGGCCAGTTTTATGTGGCTATCTTATAAAGACACATTTTTTTTTCCTTCGACTCTCTTTAGGTCGTGTTTAGCTAGCGAACAAGCTATACCACATGCTGACACATCTGAGAGAATACTTTGCATAACAATGGCAAATTGTATTGAACAGTGTTTTTATTTGTGTGAAATTGTGATGAAATAATCACCCTTCCCGGAGCTCTGATTTTAATGATCAACAACCTCGGAAATAATGACACACACGCACACACACAGCTGACACATTCACCCCTGTATCATTAAAAGATTCTTACTGAGTTGCTGCAGCTCACAAAGATGCCAAAGCTATTTTCATGTCAGAGGGTACTTCAGAGTCATTTGTAAAGGAGGGGATTTCATCAAGGTTTACAATTTTCATAAGACCAAAGAACAAGCACAGTACAAGTACAAATCTTAAAACTAAAACACAGAGACGCGGTGAAGGAAAAGGTTTTATGATACTGCAGTGGCCTGTAATCCACGAGATAGAGCAGAAAAGCCCCTGAAGCATGAGTGGATGAGTTCTCCAGATGGTGAAATAAGGGTAGGCCAGAGGACAATGCTGGGAGAGACAAGAAAAATGAATCCAGTCTATTTCACAAGGTGCTCTTTATTGGCAATTATAGTCAAGTACTTCAGACAGTCTCTGCATGGAAGTGAAAGTGACACCATTTTACTTCTCTTCAGATGTGGATAATCACAACAGAGGTAAATGTGTGGGTTGTTCCATCATAACTATTATCCACGTTTGTCAGGCTTGCAGTTATTGTAGCCTCCAAACATATTTTCCTGCTTAATTTTTTTCTTTCCTTTTTTTTTTTTGCTATTCCTTTGTTATTTGGCGTGTGCTCCTACGCAGCAAGGTTTTGATGCTCCTACCATGATTACACAACAGAGAACGCCGCTGTTCATTTCACTGAGCTGGTCTGTGTGGACTCATCTCTGTTTTAGTATAGATGACTAAAATGAATATTTTGTTCTGCTTGCCTGACTACTAGAGCATAACAAAATGTGTGTGACACCCTGGGAATTCTCATAGCTCATAAACTCCTGTATATACTGTACAATGTAAGCAATGTGTTACCCTTACAACAGCACAATCAAAACACACACATGTAGTGCATACATCTATATCTACAGTCCCACATCATCACTTCGTACTTTTAAAGTGAAAAAAAAACTCCAGTGACTTTTTTGACATCCTGCTGTTATGTTTCCATGTAAAATTTGACTAATTTGGATCATTTTGGATCATCGTCAGTCAAACAAATGGTGATATATGGTATGTGTAAAAGTCAATGTCCTGGCTTTCTTAGCAGCACACTCAGCAGTAATGGCTGTGTAAACCAGCTTGAATGCATCCTTTCCGGTGGCATCAAAACATAAAATGGGTAAGCTCACTTTGGCCTCTGATTTGTACAAAAAGTTTTAAATTAATTAAAACTTTAGGTTAATTTCTTTTCCAATTCTAAGACACCAAAGCAACATTTACCAAAGGATGCTCTTAACACAGGAGGTTTTTATATACTAGTGTTGTAAGAGCTGAAAAAAAAACTCAACCCATGGAGGCAGTCTGAAACTTACCTACTTGCAACTCTTATTAACCTCCCATACCTTCTGACAAATAGAAAGTTTGAGTTTTTAAATTGGTTTGTAATAAGGTTTGGATCAATATGCAGTGTGTTGCAGAAGTAACAGCACTGAGGCAGAGTTATGTACTGTTGTGCACATATAAGACTCTGATTAATGTTTTTACTTTTTAGCATTACTTGTACATTTTATCGCTCTTAGGTTTCAATGATTGTACTGAGTTTAAATAATTGAACTTTTTCTGATGTGAACTACAACTTGACTGGTCTTTTGATAAAAATTGCATTTTTTTTCCTCAAGAGATGTTAAAGTGTTTATTAAGAGACATCAATGTTTTTACAAATGTATTTATCTAAGAATGAAAACCTAAATTTAATTGTTTAAACTGCTGACATGTCGTTGTGCCATGCTGCAGCTAATGTGACCTTGCCCTTAAAATTGCACAAATCCTGGCCCAACATTAACTTTGCTGTTCATATTGTGCCTTTAGTCCTTGTGAACATTAAATGTATGTTTAGCTGGTTTAAAATGGTTCTATGTCTGTGTAATTAAAGTGTTACTTTATGTATCACAGTATAAATAAAGCTGTATGTGAATCTGGTAAGTTATTTTCAGTCATTTAAATTAATGGCTGGATGGTGTCTTTTACTTTAAACAAATACCAAAGAGAAAATAAAAAATGATGGCTGTGAAATTAACCTCCAGTCTGGTGATGTCTGTCCTTTGGCACCAGTGAGCTGCGGGATGTAGCATAACGACACTGTCCTAAACTGGATCTCTGCCAGGAACCCACTCACCTCCAATGAGGCAACAGCTTGAGAGAGCACACCCAAGGTCCTCTCCTTCGACATTTCCACTCCCTCAGCTGACTGCAATGCACCATTGAGTGAACAGTTTTAAATCAAACCACTTTCTTTAACTTTCTTCCATGGTTCTCTGGGAGGATGTAATGGCATTTAATTGCCTCATGATCTCCTTCCATATATCATCTTTTTGTGGAGGCCATAATACCACTGCCTCTCCTTCCCCAGTAGCTCCGAGTATTGTCTTAATTTCACTGAAGTTCTTCTGTTTCACTTACCGCCACGTTGGTCCAGAGGATTAAGGATTTTCTGAGGCGATGACATTATGGTAATTCATGTTAATTTAAGTTCTGTGCATGCATTTGCCTCTTACAGGGAATTGGGATTCATGGACACATGCATGTATGTGGGAACACTGCATAATCATTTATTACATGCCAGTTTTAGCAGTCTAAACATTTCATATGCAAACTTGCTTAAAACATTATAAATGTTTTATGATTCAAATTGCACCATCTGACACTTTCTCTCATGTTGTACAATTCATAAGTCTATTTATAAGGAAGCATCACTTGCTCTGCTTCAGCGTGATATATGTTGGATGAAAGCTTTCCCTAGGACTTTTAGCATGTGAACAAATGTGTCAGATATTTAGAGGAAAAACAGAAATGTGTCAAACGGTATTGTGCATCATCTTACATAGAAAAAGCTTCAGTTTATCAACAGACCACAAGTGTTGAGCGTGCAAATGGAGGGGTCACTCTTGAGGAAAAATTTAAGTTAATTTAAACCTTCCAGGATGCAGAAGCGGCAGTAGGGAGAGGAAAGAAACGATATCCTTATCTCCTTTGATCTAAATTGATTCTCAAATGTCAGAAATCAATTTCCCACATGTTAGTTAATAACATTATATTGACTAAACAAAAAGTTAAAACTCGACTGCAAGGGCAGTGCAGCACTCCAACAATGTGGACCCTCAACACTGACAGCTTGTCTTCTAACTTTCACCATTCAAGTAAAGGCATTTTTAAAAAAGCAAAGTATTTTTTTTTTTATTCAATGACTAAATAACTCTCTTTGTAAGACTTCACTCAGAGACATTACAGGCTAATGAAGCTGAGCAGCAATCAGCAGTAACAAGCCAGACCACCTGACTGAAACACACTGAAGCATCACAAACTTTAATCCAATATAGAAAATTACTCTATCAGCTATAGTTAGTCTGCTTGACCTCAGAGACCTTGCAGCTGCTCAGTGTCTTAAATAAGGATGGCTTGCGTAACGGTTCAGCAGAGATGCTTCACTCCTCAGCTGGAGACACACTGGTAATAACAACACAGCGGAGCATTAAGCCTCATTTGCATTTTCACCTACATACAGGAGACTGCGAGGTGCGTTCAGATTAATTAAATTCTGTTTTGTTTTTAACACACAAAAGTAGAAGTCCATTTTATTTTAATTCCCAATTATTTTTCACAATGTATTTCAGCGGACTGAAAACAGTGAATAATTTAGTACACAGTAGAATATGCAAGCAATTGAAAATAGTTGCCTGGTTTCTATTATTTCAGCATGAATTGGTATAATCGTAAGATACTCAGAGATTCATAGCCCCAGTAAACACTTTGCAATAATATCTGTATAGCATGAGGTGATTGAAAGCAAGTCAAAATGCAGTTGAAATGTAAAATGTGTGTGGCTGTCCTCGTTTTAAAAGAGCTTTACTGCATGTCTGTCTGAGTCTGTCAGCTAACATAAACTATATTTCTGAAAGGGTGGAGTAAAAGAAAATAGTGAAACTTGATTTGGGAAGTCTTGATCTTACCTTTCCCTGTCTGTCTCTCTGTGCTTGTGTGTTGTAAGCGTGACTCTGTTTTTTGGCTCCTGATTACTTTCACTTACCTGATCATGCACATTAATCTGCAGTATATTAACCAAAACTTTTCATCCACTTACTGTTACATTGCTGTTTAACCCTCCATGGTTGTTCTGAGGCTAAACCTGCCCCTGGTGACTTTTGCTTGTTGTATCCCTTTGCTACTCGCTGGCTAGTTGTTTATTGTGCTTCAGGACTCACCAGTCATTTCATCTTCTACCCCGACCTGCCTGTCTGCCTGTCCACCATACACCACATACACTACATCCCAGTTGGGATGTATGTCCTCCTCATCTGCCCTACGGCTGCTTGATATTTCCTCTTCTCCATTGATGCACACTACCTTCCTTCCCTTACAAACCACTTTTCAAACCTCAACAAGTCTGTCCTGTGTTTTGGTTATTTCAGTGTTTGTAACACAGCTGTGCCTTGAGCTTAATGCTGAAGTGTTAAAATGCTAAAAATTGTTGATGAGCACCCAACACAGAACACAGCTTTCATCAGTTCTGTAAATATTTGGTCATAAATTATAAAAATGGACAAAGAATTATTTTGGCCAGATGGGGGCAACTGATGAAAGTCTGGATATTGCTAAAGCTAAATTCCTATGATTCATCCTCCAACAGGTATGTCTGTTCAAAAATTCATAGCAGTCCATTTAGTAGATATTGAGGTATTTCACAAGTGACAGAAATGACCCACAGACGTCGCCAAACCTAGAGCAAAAACACCAATAGAATGGAAAAAAAACTTAGCAAAAAAAACTGCTATCCTGAAATTGAAACTTTAGAATTATGCTTAGTGTCTGAATCTTTCTATAAAAGTGATAAATGTGAGTTTTGGAGGTGCCTGGTTTGATTTTAAGCAGGAAACAAATTGGCTGTCTGGTCACAAACGTTCATAAATTACAGCTACTAAAATGTACTAAAATGTGTTTCTGCAAAGATTTGAGGGCATAAATAAGCAATGCAGTACCAGAATCTTGATTCCTGTTTGATCAGTTCAATCAGAAATTTTGTGAGCATGTTAAGTTTCACTGGACAGACCTGCAGAAAACTAATCAGAGCAATGTGAGACATGATTTTTATATATAAACCACTGAAACTTCTCTGTCAGTCATCATACCAAATCAATTTTAGATAAATGGTTGTGATTGGTCGGATAAGGGTCAGGTTAGCTATGAGCTCGGCGGACTTGAACGGTTCCCAGACTAACAAAAAAAACCTGTGCAAGTTAATACACTGCGGCTTGAAATTCAATTTATGCTCCATTGTCACAAATTTGCTCACTGAGGCCAACATTATTGATCTTGGTTTACCATTACCACATTTAATGAAATTTATAAAATCACATCAGATTACAGCCATTTATTATGTAGAAGAAAACTGTACAGAAACTCTATAAACCAATAGAACTCAGTGAGGCACTTAGAGCAAATACAAGAAGATGCCAATATTACTTTGCAATCCAATTCGTAAATCTATCCCAATGAATCATTATAATCATATGCATGTACAGAACGAAAGTCCTTTGAGATTGATTAGCATAATAAAATTACATTAACAGCTGTCACACGAGACTTTATTTACCCCATTAATTAGCTTATTTTTTCTCATTTACTCATGCAGCTCAGAGACATATTCTGATCCTTCATTCCACATTTTATGCTGACATCACACCTCTGGCTTGTGGCCGTCAATGATTTTCATGCATTGGTATGCCGGACCTTTGCTTTAAAGTGCTGAACATCTGTTTTAGTTAAATATTGATAACACATCAGTTTGGATGTGTGATATGATTAATGCAATTCCAGGCTGATATATGTAGAAATTGCTGAAGCACTGAACGAACTGTGGGAGCCGTTTCTTATCTCCCTTGCTGTAACATATAGCAGAACAGTCATAGCAATCTGCTGGAAGCAGATAGGAGCCTGTCCTTTTCAAGTGCAACAAACCCGACATGCTTATGGTGTATCAATATGGATGATTCAACACAATTCTGGCATGTCATTGGCTGCCCTGGCTTTGATGGCAGTCCTACAGCTCTTTGCATATTCATGGTGAGTTAGTCTGAATCAAAATCAAAAGATGCTTTCAGTGATCTGCCAAGTTCTATTATTGTTTCTTATTATGACGATTAGAAATAGAGCAGAGAAGAGAAGACTGCTATTGTACACAAAAACATTCTGTATGTAATTCTTGTTTAGGTATACACAGGGATTTGAATAAGTGTTTTGTAATCGATGTGGAACATTTGTGGAACTATGATACAACTATATACAAATGTGTATAAATGTGTATATGTGGAACTATATACAAACCCAAGCATAGTGAAGAGCAAGTAAAAGCAACAATACTACTTTATCACTGCTTGTGACAGACCTGTTTTTTTCATTGTTTTTAGAGCATTGCTAAAGCACAGTCAGCTCATTGTCTTTTCTTTTCTCCTGCTCCATGACAGTATAGAGTTCTGCGAAGGCCTCAAACAAAGAGCTATACCGTTGTCCCAGTTTTCATTGCTCCTTGCATTTATTCCCACTTGCATTCCACAAAGACCTGTTGATTAAAGATAAAGTTGTTGAAACCAATGGCGGCTTAACATGCTGATACATATTATATAATAACCATCAACAAATAGCATATTTATACCATGTATGGTTATCGAAATCTGATGCTACATGAGCTTTTTGTTTTAAAAACTGTGTTTCTAGTCACCTGGCAAATGGAAATTCAATATTTACTCTCTTTTGAGCTCTGTTTTGGTGTTCACTAACTCCTCAGGGAAAAATCTGGCTCTTTAGCTGCTGAAAAACTCCACTATAATAATCAGTGAATAGGTTACTCTATCTGTGTGCTGCTCGGTGCTGTTTGGTGCTGTGCAGGTGGTGTACAGTTGGTTTATCAAAGCTTTATCAGAGACAAACAGCTGCCTGCAGTACAGTTAACTTATTTGCTGTAAACTTGAAAACAAAGAGCTAAAAGAAATGATTCTGAATGCTCCATGGAGTGGAGAGGACAGCAGAAATGGGTGATAATCTTCTGTGGATTTGTCATTACAATTGATGCTTTTCAAATCACACATAGTAATTTTAACTCAGAATTTCGCAGCTTGGCTTTTTACCTCAATATTTTGCACTCCGATGGTTTGAAGTAAGGATAGGTAGGCAACAAAGAAAGAAATGTTGTCTCTTGGCACCATAGGATAAAAAAAATAACACACTATGACACAGTTCTTCATAGTGGATTGAACTTGTGTGTGAGGTGTTCTTTTCTGTGTCATGGAAAATCTCAATATAACATAAATCTCTGGATGACAAGTTCTGCAAAAGGTCAGAATTTCAAAATTATAATACAATCAAGTCTTGCAAAAGGAAGAGTAATGTTATGCCATGTTCTCTTTATACGAATGTCAATGTGTGCACCTTGTGATGGGAATTACTGAGTAAGTGCTGGTAGCACTATCTCAACTTTTATTCATCTTCTATCACTGGCATAAATGTGCAGACACTGAAATAATTTTAGCAGGTGGGAATATGAAAAGCCATTAAAACTTGGAAAGCCAAAGCTGCACATTCGTGAAAAGCAAATGTCATAAGTCTCAGCCATCATGCGTTAATGTATAAAAAATGAGTCAGTGGGCATTTGTTTAAATGGAACTGTATTAGGTTGACATCAGCTGGTATTTTCAGCATATTTTATACATGCTGTATGAGTGTGTTTGCACAGATAATAACCTGCGGTGAATTAAAGACTGTCAGATTACAGGCAGCTGTGTTTCCCTTTCAACCTCATCTAGTTGGTACTTATATTCAGTCATTGTCTGTGTGACTTTACTTATCATTTTTAATGGAAGAGAAATTGTGAAAAATGGCAAAATGCTCAAAAAATGATATACATTTTCTCACGTTGTCTGCTTGCTGAAAGCAATCTGTCTGAAAGCTCTGCAACAGCTGGCAGCAGAAATTAGGATTTTGTTGAGAGAAAAGCAGAAGTTCAAGTGATAAGTTCTGCTCTCAGTTATGTTTTATAACAATCTGAATGCCAGGCGAGGTTAAGAGCTCCTCTGCACACCCTAAGTCTCATCATACCTGGTTAGCGGAGTCTGTTACTCAACAGCACTCACAGATGAGACATAACGAAAGTAAATCACAAATATTATGCAGCTGATAATGCGTCTGCTTTGAATTATTCCTACAGTGAGCTCATTATGAATCTGATTTTTAGCCCTGGTGGAGCAGTGGCTCCAGAGACGTCACCACCCCAGACTGAAATACATCAGCTCCTTTCATGGATTGTCATGAGATTTGAAGCTGGTTTCCAAAAGGATTAAATCTGATGACTTTGGTGATCGCCTGACTTTTCATCCATCCATCCTTTCCATCGTAAGGTTGACATTTGTGGTTTTGATGAAATCATCTAAAAAAATATTGGATTGTTTGACATTTAAACATTTGAAATTTGGTGCAAGACATCCATGATCCTCTAATCCTCTGAGCATCCATCACCATCATAAGGATCAAAATTAGAATCTGTCCACTGCTCTAATTTTGGTGAAATAAAATTGCAACTTCCATTTGGAAAGGCAGTGTTATAAGTGAATAAGTGTTGTCTGTAGTTGGTGTTGGAATAAAATGATCTTTCGAGTGTCTAATATTTGTCAATTAATTTAATGTCAATTAACTTTAGAAATGAATGTAAAAGGACAATAAAGCAAAATACAATTAATAGAAAAAACTTGTGCCACATGCATTTTTATATCATTGAGAATGCAACTTTAGTATGAATAAAGCAGTAATATCAATGTTAAACATTTTGCGAAGTAAACTTTGTTTCCTTTAAAACTTTTTTAACTCTATTTTGCAGTTTTTTAACAAAACCTTTAAGAGAGAAAGACAAAAGGCTTTTGCCGCAGCCTGACTGATCATCTCACCTCTGACTATCACAACTCTACCTCTATATTTCTCACATTTCTCTGTTATATCCATCGTCTGACAGGATAATAATAACAATAAACAATGTGTAAAGAAAACAGGTGACCACAGGAAGACAGCGGTTCAACCAAAGTTACACAGTTGTGCCACTTTCAGTGTCTTTGTTGCTTCCTTTGGAAACTTTCTCAGCATAAGTCGTGCAGCTTTTTTAACAAAAAACTTTTCAGACAACACAAAAAAAACCAAGAAACTTGCAATTCAAGCAGTGTGAACTTTTGCTGAAGCCTCTTGAGATTCATTAAGTTGAGCACTGACCATCTGTGTTAAGTGTATAAGTTACATAGTATTTTAAATGTCTTTAAAATATTACATAAATCTCTTGGGAGGATAATCCCCTAATAGACTGGGAGTTTGGATTATTATCATCAGTTGCAGTCCTCATTGCTTTAGCCCCCCTCTTCTTGACAGTCCAATCTAAACCATCACTGTGCAATGGAGGAGGCTGTTGTCCCCAGAGTTTTGTAAGACTTCTGTCATTTAAATAAATCGTAGGATTTTGTTTAGGTACAAACAAACAAAACTTGGCTGCGTCATAACAATGTTAAGTCTCTACATGTCTACATGGTGTTTTTTACATCTAACAAGCAGACTGGGGTTGAAATTAGCAGTCAATGCCATGACTGTGAATTTCCTCCTTAAAACTCCAGTGTAGCGATGACTGTCTCAAAAAGGCAGGTTCAGACAAGACAGGTTTCATAAACCTAAAAAATGAAAATGAAACCTAAGGGATCCAATCTGCTTGGCTGGAGGAGGGTTGCTGTCGGTGTAAGCAATAGCTCATTATGCAAAA
>JAPZDZ010000007.1:17451857-17462883 GCA_029783805.1 Acanthurus tennentii | reverse complement strand
GCACCAGAATATTTTAACTTTTTATTTCTATTTTCTATTTTATTACACAGTAATTTTATTTTAGCTCAAGTAGGATATCTTTAAAGTAACAGTAATTTTACCTTGGTATAATATTCTAGTACTCTCTACACCAGCTCAGAGCTCTGACTTCACCCATTAGGAACAAGCTGAACTGAACTGAAGGAACAGGCAGAGCCAGAGAGACACACAGACAGAATACATTCTCACACACACTGCCTGCTCTGCATAAACCCCACAAGAACATTCATCTTGTCATAAACTAAATGTTTTCTTAAGTGCTGAAGGAAAAAAAATAAAAATAAATATCACAGATATTATTTTACCTCATGAAAAAGTAATCACACTGCGCTTTAAGGCTTCCATCAAGTGAGAAGATCTGTGCATATTTCATTTATCACTTTGGATTGAAATTCTATATTTTAAAAGGTTTCTCCGTCTGCTTCTCTCTGGCTCTGAATGACTCACGAAGTTCACTGCATTTTGCAGTAATCAGGAGAAGAACTCCCACATATAAACAGCTTCCACACAGGCAAATGTTGAAGCTTTATATCTATCAAGCTGGAAATAATTCTTGAAGTGTGAATATGCACGACATCATATTGTCATTAGAACATAGAACTTTTGTCCAGAAGGGGGAACACAGCGTGAACATCACTGGGGCATGTATAGGAGGAACGAGGGCAGAGCAGAGAGGAGGAAAAAGACCAAGGAGTCATGGTGAGCCCCCCCCCCCACAGAGTCTGGAGAGAAGTGAGAGGCAACATCAGCTCTTTGTGAACATTTCAATGAGGAGAAGAAATCCTTGGTGAAGTCATCGTTATCCTCAGGTTTGGTTTTGATGTACAAGCTTTTGTTTGACAAACTTCCTGTTTTAACCTCCATTAGACCTTTTTACTACAACCAAACCTGGAAATCCTCTTTCATCTCCTCCTCCTCCTCCTCCTCCTCCTCCTGCTAGTGTGTCGCTCCTTTTAGGGTCACATGCAACAAAGATCTCTATTGGCAGAAAGCATTTCCTTTTTTGTGTCCTTTCATGAAGAGGCTGTCATTTCAATCAAGTCTGGATTTAAAAAAAAAACAGCAGATGGTCTTTATTTGTTGCAAACTTGGCAGACGGTGACGCCGTGCACCTGAGAATTATTTATTGGATGATGAATTAATGTGAATTACGCTGCCGCCTCCTTCAAGAAATCCCAGCTTACACTGTACACCGAGTCGGGCATCTTTAATTAAGTCCCACTGAATAAATAACATGTGTTTATGGCCGACCCTGGAGAGAGCTGTTTCCTCACAGCGAGAACAGCGGCGTCAATCTGACCTTTCTTTTCAGAGCCGTGGAGGCTGTCTCATGGGCTGCTCTATTTTCAATACAATGCCTTTGTATTTGTTGCTTTGTCATTTGTCCGCTCTTGTGTTAGTTAACACTCAAGTACGTTACACCTCATCTCTGCATTAGTGAAACAAGCAGGAGGGATCCAGACAGCGGATTTTCCTCCACAGTGAAACCTCTCTCTTCGTAAAGGACTCTAGACTTCTCTATTGTTTTCTTTAAAGCTTGATTCAGTGTTCTTATTCCTGCTGTTTGTTTTCTTTTTTTTCTGTATGTGAGTTGGACTTAAAAAGCTGCCAAGCTTTTTACAGCATGCTCCCGTTTTACCCAGAGGAGAGGAGATAGCTGGCTATCCTGTCTGTGAGCGGGCACTGAGGACGTTCACTGACGAAGGCCGCTGTTAATCTGCAGCAGTGGATAAAGCCATGATTCACTCCTCTGTGGCTTTGCTCTGAAGCACGCCAACGCTCCAGCCTTGGGTTGTGGCCTCTAATCTTTTATATTTCAAAATGAGGTAGACAGCAGCCTGTCTGTCTCTTGTTTGGCTGCTTGTTCCAGGTCAGCTTGTTGTAACACTGTAAAAGGGTCACTGTACACTCGCTAACCTGCAGCTCAAATTAGCGCTTTAACAAACAAACAAGACACTGAGATGAAGATCTGGTCGGAGGAATATAAAGATAAAGATGTGTTGCTGTAAAACACTATTATTTCAATCTCATGCAAAGGTATAATTTGGTCTTGGTTTTGAATGTACAATGTAACAAAAACAAAATAGGTAGATATTTTAGTAAATCTGCTGAGCACAAATTACTGCCCATGCAGTTAGTGATTTATTTCTTTTAAATGATTAAGTCTTGACAATTTTAAAAGGGTGCGTAAATTATTGCATTATAACCGTGTCATTCTTTTCACTGAGGACACTGTAGTGGCATGGTGGGGATGAGAACTCTGAAAATCTGGGGAGAAAATGGGACATTACCTCAACCTTTGCCATTACCAAACAACACACTGCCCTGGCTGATCAAACACATGTAAGCACACACTTTGATTGTGCACTATGAATGCAAGAGTCAGACTCTTAATGCAGAGTACTGCTGTCTGAGCTTAAACTTTTGCTCCCTGCAACTTTCTGCTTCCCAAACTAAAGTCTGGTCTCTGGAGTGTCGCTGTAAACCCAAGTTTAAAGGGGCTGATGATGATCAAAAGATGTAACTCTGAATACTTAAATACAGGAGCAGCCGTATTACTGCATATTACTGTACTGTACAGAGCTCTATTCATTCCAAACAGGGACAGTCTCTGAAATACTTCACTGCACCTTGTACTCAGGCTGTACACTACACCCTGCATTTCAGCCCTCTCCAAACATCCTAACATTTTCCCAATAAATCTGCATTTGAACAACTGCAAGCCATGTGTCTGACATAAAATTATACTTATATGTCCAAAATCCGTTCAGCCTCACTGATACACAAGAGTCCCTGGGTGGATTCTAGCTGCAGAGCTTGGGATGCCTACCTCCCCCCAACCCACCCGTGTTTGTCTGTGTGTATGTAGACTGATACATTTTCTCCCTTCTAATCTTTGGTTCCAATCGCACCAATTCGGCACTCACAAGAAAACAGCACGCGAGGAAAAGAAATTGGCACAGACATTTGAGATCTGAGGTGCAAGTGAATTTCAGTTATTCTGGACACAGGAGTTTCGTTGGACGGCATTAGAGGATATGTGTGAAACTCCAACTATGTATTTATGCAATTTGCTGCAAGTCTTTGAGCAAAAACAGATAAAAATTTAAGGTCTAAAAAATTCTGCTGGAAAGCCATTACAGGGGCTTACAATACCTCACTCGCTGACAAGACAGTTAATTTTGGCCTTTTTAGTTGATGAAAGCTGCTAATATAATTAAAGCTATTAAGGCACGAGGTTCATGAGGACCTATAAAGGCCTGAAATGTCTAACTGCTATCATAAGAAAAAGGAAAACTGATAGCAAGTTGCAGCCTCTCTGCTCATTTAGACCCTTAACAGACTGTCATGTTAGCACCCTGTCACACCCAAGGCTTTCCTGCCATAAGGTGACAGTGCTAACAGCTGCACCTTTACTGGGGATTCTCCACCTTCAGACCACATTTCCCTCTCCATGGCAACAAGGAAAATTAGTCCATGATAACAGATGTGTATTTAGATGAGGTACGGCAGAATGAAGTTCTCACCAGGCAGTTGGAGTGGTGGAACTGAAATAAAGTAGTTGCCAATAATATCTGCGTTCTTTGCTCCATGCTAATTGCACTGACATAATAACACACATTGATTAGACAGTCTATGTTGCTTTCAGTTTGTTTTGCCTGTAAACCTTTGGTAACTCCATCCTACTCTTTAGTGGCCTCTTGTACTCAGAGACTCACATCCCTGTTGAGTCTCAGCAGCTTATGCTCCCTCACAGATTTACCTGTGAAAGTAGTCCACAGGGAAAAGCTATTGAGTCAAGCTCTTTGCGTCAGTGAGACAATGAAACACATCAACATCTGTATCTCCTCCAATTACACAGCTTTATTTCTCTCTCATGTCTGGTTTGTCCTTAACCCTGTCAGCTTAATCATGATGTAAATAAGGCAGCTATGGATGTATACATAAACAAACACAGATGCTTGTATCACACAGTGACAGCTGCAGACTGGAAAAAACTTGAATGACAACAAGAATGAAAAGAATTATCCGTGACAATTCCATTCCTGCTAATTGGATCAGGGTCCTGTTGCCAATGAGAAGAGTCAGGTTCAGGATTTTTTTTTTTCCTTGTGCAAACATCTGCCCTGCAGAGGGGTTTTCACCACACCGGACCTCCACCAGCTGCAGCTTCATATCAGTAAACTGCACGCAGCTTGCTCATGTTTTTCAAAGGCGCATTGATTATCCTTTGTTCACACCCAGCATCAGAACTTCATTCGGTCAAAGTGGGCTACCATCCGCTAATCGGATTTCTTTGCAGTTCTACTTGATGATTTACTCTGAAATATGTCTGTTTTTTTATTAAAAAAAAAAAACAATTCTGACTAGTGAACCTTTAAATTAGGAATCACTTCACTTTGTTTCATCTCTTCAGCTCTGGTAGCAAGAGTTAGAACAAAGTGGCGCGGCGGATTCCTCTGTCATGTTTTCTTCCTCATTACCAGCGACGCCTATCCGTCCCCTCTGCAGCTGCTCTCTCCCATGGATCATAATTAAACAATGCTTGCATATACTGTACAGCGCACCCCATCTTTTTTAATAATACTACATATACCAGTTGGTAAACATCTGTTTGTGTGTAGGTATTTTTCAGCCATTATCAAATCAAATGATGGTAAACAAGGCTGAGAGCACGGTGGGAAAACAAAGCAGAAAGGGCATGTTTAATGAAGCCATGCTTTCATGACATTTGTTTGTATTTGCTCGGCCAAAAAAACACAAACAGATGCAGTGTGCATGCATGTATTTGAAATGACTGAAAGAAAGAGGGCATGTTGTTTTTTTGTTTTCACAGTTTTTTGTTTTGTTTTGTTTTTTGTTTGTGCTCTTTTCAGTTATTTTTGGCTCTATCTGCTTTTTGCAGCTTGACACGGCTTCCATCATTTGTAGTCTATATTCCACAAGGAGCACAATCAGTTTTAATGGCATGTATGTATATTGCGTACATGTTCTCTATAGAGCTACACAGCAGAATTACCCCATTGGTCAAAAATATTTAAATACAGCACAGATGTTGTGACAGTATATTGTAAGCATTAGGCACAATGGGCTCCCTATAAAAGCCTTCTATGGCACCTTTATTTCAGTACTTTTATTGTGAAATTACCCTGAAACGCCCTTGCAGATGACTTGTGACCTTGTAATGATCACAAGTGTGAGTGCTTAATGGCCTAGCTCAGTTCATGACTGCTGCATTTTCAGAGTCTGTACTGGGTCAACGGTTTGAGCAAAGCATGGCAAATACACACAATTATGTTCTATTCACATTTAATTGTGAATTGTTAAAGTAATTTCCTCTCTCTTTCTCAACAGGGGACTTTAATGGGTTTTTACTGAACCACAGATGATACAACTTCACCGGGGACTTGATGACCCCCCATCCTCACCCACAGAGAGCAACACAAACCTGCTTTAATGTAGCAGTCAGTAAATATCGGGTCAGGACTGGCATGAACTCTGGGGTCAGAATTTTTGGATTCAACAGACTCTGTTGGAGCCAAATTACAAACCAATGGTGGCACCTAATTTTCAAGTTGTTTTTTATTATTACTATTATCCAACTTCAGACTCACAATGAAAAGGGTGCTAACATCGTCTGCCTCAACCTGTATAATTAGTATTAGTTTATAAGACTGGTTTATAAGACTGCAGACGACTGGGATCGTGTCATGTTGCTGTTACTCTAAGAGATGGACACAAGACTCCATTAAATGTAAGGCTCCAGAGAAGTAGAGGCCACAGATGAGGGGGTCGCTGCAAACATCTCTCTGACAGAAAACTCAATCAGCTAGCCAAGCATCTCAATTATTTTGAATTCAAAGACAATTTTACATATAAATTATAAAGATAAAATTTACTCTTTGAATACATCTCAAAGTACACAGAAAGTGTCTCTCTGTCATTGATCTCCACCTAAATAATGATTTATAGTAAATGAACTGCATAAAGTTGATTTAACATTACAACAAACACTAGTTAGAGAATATAACCATGTGATCTGACGGTTACCTCTGTGTGGGGTCAATAAGAGTTGGCTGACAGTAAGTTAAAAGTGTTATAAGTAACATTTAGAACAAATTACAGTACAATTACTATACAAAGGTATTATTCTGCACTGTATGTACACAGTTGATGTTTAGTTTAACTGTACTGTGAAAGTGTACGAGTCTAATAGATAAGTAGATTGACATGACATGGACATGACAGATGAACTCTACTGGGTTTAAACCAGGAATCAAAATAACTGATCACTTTATATCTTTAAACTAAAAGAATGATGAAACCTCAGCAGATAATGTTTTCATGCTTGGTCCTGATTTGCTACCAAGTCTGTTTAGTACTGCTGGTACTACAGCTAATAGAGTGCAGATTAGAATACTGAATAGTCTTTGCGCATTATGCTTAATAATACTTAATAAATAAAATTCCTTTAATTTGATTTGGGGAAAATCTTAAGTGATTAGATGAAGCCTTGGTGGTGGGACAGTGTTATGTATAGTATACATGTATACTAGTATGATGTGTAATTTTTAAATATATTGTATCATAAAGTTTCAAAGCACTATAAAGGGCAGTTGTCAGGTTTCAAACAAACAGAGCATTACAGGCAAACTGAGTAGTCAAACAGACGTAACTCTAAAAGTGTCTTCAGTGGTCAGTTGTCTACCTGCTTTACCTTGTCTTATATTCACACATAGAGTCTGATGATAAACCTTGGGTTAACAAAGGAAGTGGGTTTCCATGGTAACTGCCGTGATACTCATTATCTCTTGGACTTTTGGTTTTGTCAAGCGAGTGCAAACAAAGCCCGGCGATGCCGTATTCCCTGCCTGGTCAGTAGAGCTGCCAAATGCTCCGTTCATTTAGGTCCAATAGCTTGCTAACCTTGTTGTCTGCAGGTAGTGGTCAGTGGGTCTGTCAGTGCTTGTGTGCTTAACATGACTGCCTTCTGATAGAAAAGAGTCCAATCACAGCAGTTAGAATGAACTATAACATTAAATTGCAGGTTTTAAAAACCGAAACAATAAGCTGAAAGACACTAAAATGGTCCAGTGATCTGAAGGGAACTGCAAAGTTGGTTGATAAATATGTTAATTTTTCACTTCAAACCAGCCCTCTCAAATTACACAGTATTTTGATTGGATGTTAATATTGAAATGTTGACTAATTCCTTGTAAAATTGTTACTGTGAGCATGCTGACATTTAGCTTAAAGCACCACTGTGCCTTCAGTAATTAGCACTCTAGAAGCTTCTTGGATCACTAGACTCTCAGTGTTGTTATCAGTGTATTTGTGTGATTGCCGTTGGATCTACAGTTTATTAGCTGGTCATTACACCTGCATTAAGATTAACTGCTGTCATAAATGCAACCATTACCTTCTTTGTGATCAGCCCAACAGCTTTATTCACCATCCAAAATCACTTTCAGGTGGAGGATTGTATAAAGATGACAGCCATCACACAGGCTCATGTCACACCTGTGATGAGTGCAAGGAAAAGGGACAAAGCTACATTTCTTTGGTAGCCTCACTCGCACAGTTACTACCAGTGATCCAACAGGAACCTCACTGTATTTTAAAATATAAACACGACAGGTTTGAATCCAGCCGAGGTGACTTGAGTTCTGGAAACTCCTGGATGTGTAAAACCTTTAGTGTGACATTGTTTATTAGTTCGGCAAAGTCAATCCATGAACTAGACCATCACAAGCCATCACATGCCACAGAGAGAGGCTGAGCTCATTGTGTCTTGTTTGTGTCATTTAAAATAGGACTTAAACCTGTTGTTATAGTCCCAGTCATTTATAATGTTCAGCGCAGAGTATTTGGAAGTTAACACAGAAGTCACAATGTCATACCTGCAACTCCAACACAAAAACAGTAATCAAGCAGTTAAAACGACTCTGGTCGTCTTCTTTGTTGCCTACAGCACTTCAGGGCTCATAACCAGGAGACAGATGCCAACGGTTAAAATTACAAGGTCTTTACTTGAAAATGCTGAAGACGTTAGAAGTAAAATTAAATCAGCTTTCTGGGAGCAAAATAAGCAGAGGCAAGCTTTAAAAAACTGAAAAAAGGCTAACATGTACTTGAGAAGCAGAGCAATGCAGTGTCGCCGAGCAGAATCAGAAACAAAAAACAGCAACAAAAACCAGGCCTTGTGGGATTTTGTTAGTTAGTCATGAGTCACGCAACCTGGTCTCTTCAAATTGTGTACAAATATCTTGACTCTACCTCACTCTATTCAAATTGTGTGCAATGCATAAGCCAAGCCTGTTTTTTGTTTTGCATAATCCTTTAAAGGTGAGAATCTCTAGGCACCTCAATTCTCATTCAGTGAGTGTCTGTCCGGGATAAAAACATTTACAGGTTCATCTTGGTGCAAATTTTTTTTCACCTTTTTTTTTTTTTTTTTATTCATGTGTAGAAAAAATATTAAGTCATGAGCATTAATTGACCAATTAATTGTGAAGCACATGACACTCTTCTGCCTGCATTAGAATAATAAATTGAGAAGGAGGCGGAGTGTGTTGTGGTGATCTTTATGTCCCCATTAGCTGCAGGAATGCATCGATGGAAAAGATGCTGAGTGGGTTCAGAGTGAAACAGACTGAACACAGACCTGTTTTCTTTACCACAAGATCGTAGGTTAAAGTTGTTTTCGTGCTGTTTATGTGTTGGTTTGCTGCTCTTGTTTGTTGCTGCTGATCACTGTTCTGCTCAGTTATGTCAACTGTTAAGGCAAAAAACTGCACGTAAAGTTTGTTTCACTCACCTGTTTATTTAAACAACAGATCAAATATGCTTGCAACTGCTTCCTTTTGTGACCATGAGTTGTTAAGAGTTAAAAGATACGTGTCTACATCATGTTATTCACTAAAATTTAGAGTTTTTTCTTGTAAATCAAAAAGAACTTTTATCCCCACAGCTCTTTAACTCTTTTACCCTCTGTGGAGAGCAGATAGTGTAGTAACAATAGTCATCCATTGGCAGATGACCTTCGTCTTCATAGCATTTTGTTTCACACAGGACACAAACACTGATTTCCTCCTTTTTTTGGAATTATCCATCTCTCCAAACTCTACTCTACTTGGACTTCTGTTACCTCATATGACCTCTTTTACGCATTGAATTATGAAAGTATCTGCTGTCAGCATATGGGAAGAACTGGCACATCAAATTGCACGCAAAATTGGACAGATTGAAGAAAACGGGTTGAGTCATTAATCACAGTGAGTTGCAATGAAAACCAGAAAAAGTGACTGTGCCAAAACAAGGAATACACAACTCATGTAACCACAACCGTTCTGTGCAGACATAGTGTTTTTATATTATTGAGTTACATTTAAGCTAAGCTGGCTGTAAGCTTCATATTTATCATAAAGACATGAGAGTGAACTCCATCACATTTAACTCTCAGCAAGAAAATAAGCATATTTCTCAAAATATCAAACTGGTTCTTTTAACAGGTCATTACTGTGGAGTGTTAGGTTAATACTGTGAGAAAAAAATTAAAATCTTTTCTTTTTTTTAGGTCCTAATCCTCATTAAATCCATTGTTTATGTGCCACTTAATGGAGGGATCATAATTTTCTTTGTTGCCAATGTTTATAATGTTGCTAAACTAAAGTATCAGACCCCATGAAGCTCATTTTATCACCAGCATCTTTGCAAAAACGAATTAATATTTGTCCCATTTGACCCGTAAGCCTCGCTGCATCCACGCATCAGGGGAGCATAAACTCAGTGAAGCAGATGGATTTGTTGTATACTTACATCCAATTAAGAAAACATGAGGCTGATTCTGTCTTGCAGCAATGTCTTCTTTCCCCCACAGAGCCGATGATTTCATGGCCTCCTGCCAAAACAGTCGCTAAATGAGCATTCAAACCATTTTGTGATCCATTTTAATTGGAAGCTAATGGACTGGAGGGGCCTCATCTGCTCGGGTCCAGGGACGCATGAGGTGAATAATATGACTGGAATATTGTTACTAAGCATTGCTGACTAAACTCCAGTGTGACTGAGAAGTGTGTGGCACTAGCAAGAGGAAGAGCTGCATGGGGGGAAATGAGTCAGTCTTGGATGGACTTACTCTCTGCCATAATGCCTGCCTGGTTTCCATTCAGCTGCTGGTTTGTGGCGTAAAGCAGAAGCAGAAGGCGACAGTGGAGCCACAGATTGATAATGAAACCAGTTGAAAAGTTGGAAGGACACAGGGGGATGAGCAGAAGGGAGGGAGACAAACTAAATACATTTCTGTACAAAAAAATTATTTTCTTAGTTTGCAAACAAATTACTCTCGGGACCCTTTTCCACTCCAAACTGGACAGCTCTCACAGCTATTTCATTGTGATCAGCCATCCCCCAAATTGACTGTGTCTGAGACACATCAGTGACTTGGACTGTGGAAATTGGGGCTTAAGCAGACCAAATAGCCATGTTATTACTACAGGGACTGTTTTCCAGTCACCCCCAAAAATGCACATCATCCTTCCTTCCTGGTTCAAACACGTCTTTCCACTTGTCACTCCCTGCAGGCCAGGAATCCAATTTAATGGATGTATTCACACAAACCTGTTGCCATTTATGAGGGGAAGAGGAGGGGGGGGCAGTGATGTAAGAAACAGGAGCCCTCTCCTCATTTTAATGAAGATCTCGAATTCCTTCAGGTGTACGTGGGTGGCGCTCACTGATGTTTGCCAGGAGACAGAAAGCAAAGCAACAGGATCTGCTCTGGTGTGGAGGCAATTATTGTTGTAGTCACTGGAGCAAAACTCTGAGATCTCATTAACAAGTCTGAAGACTCTTGTGTGAAGGCAGCGCCGCAAAATCTAGAGATATAAGAGGAAAGGTGTTATACTTTTAGATCAAGGTCACATGGACAATCAAGACCAGGCAGTGGTTTGAAATATGATAACATTTCTTGCCAATTACTGTGTGT
>JAPZDZ010000007.1:17388873-17401661 GCA_029783805.1 Acanthurus tennentii | reverse complement strand
CAGGTCATCTGGCATGGCAGGTGGGGTGGGAGGACGCAGGGGCAGGTTGGCATCAGCATCCTCCAGCCTGCTGCCACCCTCAGAGGATGCTGAGCTCTGACCCTGAGCCTGGGCTTGGGCCGCTGCCAAGAGACCACGGAGGCGGCGGGCATGCTGACACAGCTGCACTGTGTGGATGGTGAGACTACAGGGCTCAGAGGGGATGTCCAGCATCGTGGTGGGCCGCGGACGCTGGGCTGAGGGCTGGTGCAATGGAGGGTCCTGCATCTCCACGGAGCGAAACTCCCGCTGGAGCAAGTCAAAGGAGCTGCGACTGGGAGGAGCCCCTGCAGGTCCAGGGATCTCACCCCAGTAACGCATCATGATTGGTGAGGAAAGGCACAAGCTGAACGAATACCAGCACTGAGCCTGAAAATTTAAGAGGAGGAGAAGACGTTGTAATGACCTTTGCAATAAATGTGAAGTAGGTATGAACAACATCAGATTTAGAGTAGCCTCACAGCTGATTTTTAGATACCACAATTAATTGCCTTAATTTTACAACTCCTTGGTTTTTCAGAGTAGTTTTGGTTGAAACAGAGTGGCAACGAAACCTTGAATAGTGAAGATAACCACGGCAGGTATTGGCCGATACACGTTCACAATTGCATGGTGGCAAGTGTGATAAATAATGAGACAATGCTTTACAAAATGCTTTACAGAATGCACTTATTTTGTAAATGTGTGCATATATTTTTCTAACCACCAACCACTTACATGTTAAATGTATATAAATACATTACGATTGCACTGCATTTAAAATATGCATATTGGTTAAGTGTCCGTAAGATGACAGACAGTAGTGCAATATTAATGGATAAAACAGGAGTGAAATCGCAGTTAGGTGTACTTAATGACTGCCGAATTAAAGAATAAATTATATTGATTCGACTACGTCCTGAATGAAGGTTTTAGCAGGTACCTCTGTTTGTTGAGTAGCAAGACAACACAGAATGTCAGGTATCTGTCTGGAGTTTGGTGATGTTATTTTATGGGCAATAAGCGTAGAGGTGAGATGACGTAAGAAAACAACGTCTGTTCTTTAAAGAGCAACAACACACTCGATGCACAGCATGGATTATAAGCCAATAAAATTTTAAACAAGTTGGATTTTCAACCGTGACTCACATGCGATAGAGATGGATGGGACGTCTGTTTCTGGTTAGAGCGATTGTGTCTTTGCAGGAAGTTGCAGAGGAACTAAGCTCTCTGGTCCATGTTGTTAAAAGACTCGGAAGAACAGCTAAACGAATTAGTTCCGCAACCAAGTATTCATTTCGACCCCAATAAAAAGATACATTCTGCCTACATGCAGTGAAATCGTGTTTAATTTTAGCTACATTTATTGTCTGGGACATGGCCATATCAGCTGTTTCTCTAAATTTTAAGAGGCTTTGAAAACCCGGGCAGAATTGACAGTCACACCAAATAAACATGGCCGCTTCCCCGCCGCCAGACGTGCGTGTGAAAAATACGGATGAAGAAATGGATTCCGCGATGGAAACGGAAGGTTGTTCGACCATGGAGAATGGAAGTGAGCCCGAAAATCAAGAACTACACAAAACGGATCCAGGAACAAAGGACATTTTTAAGAAACCGGCTCTTTTTGCTGCCCCTTCCCTCACTACCAAACGTAGCGCTGCTCCGTCCAAAGCAACAGCAGCTGAAACAAAACCTGAGACAGAAAATGATAAAGCTGAACTTGCAGACACTAGTGAAGACAGTTCTTCTGTTTCTTTAACTGAAAACAAAACAACCCCAAAAGGCAAAGAAGAAGTTAAAATTGGCTCTAAAGACAAAAATGTCGCTCCTGTCAAAACCAAGCCAGAAGGTAAACCAAAGGTGCTTCCGTCTAAAGGACCCCCGGCTGGGAAATTCCCTCCTATCCCGTATACGGAGCCACCCTGGGGTGGCAAGGCTCCAGACATCCCCTATGCTTTGGAAATCCTTAAAAATGGCACCATAGTGGACACAGTGCCTCTAACACAGAGAGGCTACTTCGTTGTTGGACGTTTACCTGTGTGTGACGTCTCTTTGGAGCACCCCTCCATCTCCAGGTACCATGCGGTGATTCAGTACCGCGGACAGGCTGGAGAGGGAGAGTCTGTCGGGGAGGAAAAGGGATTTTACATCCATGACCTGGGCAGCACGCACGGCACTGTGGTGAACAAGAACAAGATTCCCCCGAAGACCTACATCAGACTGCGTGTGGGACATGTCTTAAAGTTTGGTGGGAGCACGAGGCTTTTTATCCTGCAGGTAATTCATATGGCCCCTCTGTCTGCCTACAGCACTTATACTCACACAGACATACAAAAGAGAACAGAACAGCTTTTATCGCTGCATATCACAGTAGGGATTGTTCATACTTCACTTGCCTAAAGTTTAAGTCAAACCATCCAACTATGTTTATAGATTTTAAAACCTTGTGATTCAGTGTTGTGATTCATCTTATGATGTTCAATAGTGATTCAACATCCACTACGTGTAGGACTGTTATGAGTTATAATACATACACAAACATATACAGGAAAACATAAATATACAAAAGTGAGAATCGAAAATTCTTGTTATTGTCATTATTTTGGATAATTCATAACACTGACCTCCAGCTTCAATTTGCAGTCTTTCCTGCTAAACACTCAAAAAAACTGCTGTTGTTTTTTTTGAGAGTTCAAACAATCTGATGAGGCATGAGTTAAAACCTTCAAATGTTCTTTTGGCACAGCGTTGTAGACATTATCTTAATTTGGCAGGAACTTAAATTGGCATTTTTCACTTTAGTGGATTTTATATGTGAACCAATGTTTCAGTCATAGACAGAGAGGTTGTGCTATCGAATCGGACACAGAGCTGTTATACGGGAAAGTTGCGCAAAGATGAACTTCAAAAGACATTTAGTTTATTTGTTGGAGGTGAAGAGAAGAAACATTAATCCTTTCTGTGCATTCTATGTGTTTGTATGTGCATTGTGTGATTGCTCTGATGGTGTCAGCATTAATTTTTGTTCCATCAGTGCTTTGTCTGCCACAACAAGATAACATGTCTGTAAAGAAACCTTATGAATCAGATGTATGTGGGAAAGAGCTCAGAGGCCTGTAAAACCGCCAAGATTCAGTTCTTAAGATTTATGTAAACAACAGAAGAACATGTAAAGGATTTGTTAGACAAACAGGAAAAATATCACAGTTTTTACAAATTAGTGTCTGTTGGGGTGGACTGTTGTTTAAAATGAAATTGCATAAATAATTTTTGTGCCTCTAGAGGGAGCTGTGTGAAGTCAGCTGGATTGCATTAAGTGATGTCACTTGAGTCAGCTGAAGCTGAGGCTGAGGACTGCAAGTTTGGAGATACAAAGTAGCATCTTAAAGTAGCCCACTTCTGACCTCAGTGGCTCTATTTTACAAGCACTGCAAAGAGCATAAGACACCCGAATCTCCCACTAAATTGTCTTCGGTCATGTTGCATTGCAGTCAATTGTTTGATGTCAGGATTTTCAGGGATAAAAAAGTCTGATCCTCCCTTTGATCTCAAAGAAAACAACAAAGCTTTCCATTGTGAGTCTGACAATACCATCAGAGTGCTGTGGTAAATTGGTGGAAAAATTGCCCAATTTTCTTCTCCAGAAGCACACACCAGTGGATATTTATATAAAAAGTCCAAAAATATATGTCATCCCTTTTAAACCTTTTCCTTCTTCTCCTTCCACAGGGCCCTGAGTTTGACGAGGAAGAGGAGTCAGACCTAACAGTGACAGAGCTGAGGGAGCGAGCCCGAAAACAGAGAGAAGAGCTGGAGAGAAGGATGATGGGAGAGGGTTCTGATGACGACGAGGAGGATGATAAAAGTGAAGGCAGAGAAGGGGAAAGCAACAAGAGCCAAAGCAAACCGTCAAATGAAGACTCCGGCTGTTCGTGGGGAATGGGTGAGCCTTTCTGTTTGTAGCAGGATTATGCCGCAGCATGTTATGCGTCATCTGTGTTGACAAATCTCTGCGTTGTCATCCTGAGTGTGTTGGTGTCAACTTTCTCTGAAGGTGAGTTATTAAATAAGCGTGTTAATCCTTTTGTTCTCTCCTTTCCTTTCATTCCATCTGTCTCCATAAATCCACCCTGCAGCTGAGGAGGCTGTTCCAGAGGAAGACGAGAATGAGGAAAACCCTTTTTCGACAGAGTTCCATGAGGACCAGGAAGCTGCTTATTTGAAAGATCCGAAGAAGGCTCTGCAGGGCTTCTATGACAGGGAAGGTGAGCAAACTTCTAGGTAATCCACAGATGTCTGGCTCCTTTTTTTTTTTCTTGCGGTTCAAGTTTTAAATATGTTAATTGTTTTAAAATTTTGCATTGTTTCTCTCAGGGGAGGAGCTGGAGTTTGAGTATGAAGACAAAGGTCATGGCAGCTGGCTCTGCAGAATAAAGTAAGTTACATTAAACCCCCCTAATCTGTGATAGTAAGGATTAAACAATATGTTTCCTCGCCCTGTTTGTGCAGAGTCATACTGCTCACGTTGTTCTCTCTGTTAGGCTTCCTGTGGACGATGCCGTGGGCCGGCAGCTGGTTGCCGAGGTGACCCACACGGGGAAGAAGAAAGAAGCAGCCGTCCAGTGCTGCCTGGAAGCTTGTCGAATGCTGGAAGCCAGAGGGGTGCTGCGTCAGGAAGCAGGTGGGAACGCAGCACAATGGAGATATCTGAAAGAATGATTATGTCCAGCTGTCTGGAGACCTTGTAGTTTATAGCTATGATGGCGGCAGTAAAAGTTTAGCTGTTTTTTGTTCTAATTCTAGTGTCCCGTAAGCGCAAGAAGAAGAACTGGGAGGATGAGGACTACTACGACAGTGATGATGACACCTTTCTAGATCGAACCGGCACAGTGGAGAAGAAGAGACAGGAGAGAATGAAAAAGGCAGGAAAGATTGAGGAGCGGCCTGAGACCTATGAATCATTGGTAAGATGTCTACCTTTGTATTCACATTACTGGGAAAGTCACAGCAATTTGTTTTCTTCCTCCTCAGTCCTCAAAGTATAATATTTTCTTATGCCTTACGCATCATTTTTAATCAGTTCACAAAGTTAATTTGATTGACTTATGAGGAAGTAACCACATACCTGTGAAAGGCCTGGTTTCTATTGATGAATGAGGCTGAGGATCCACAGCCGTTAAATGATAATAATATGTTGACATTTATAAAACTGACCACTTTCAACATCTTGGTTAAGCTTGTTAGCACGCTAACATTTGCAAATTAGCGCTAAACTCAAAGTACAACCAAGGCTGATTGGAGTGTCATTAATTTTTCATATATCTGATTTTAAACCAAAGTATGAAACCTATAAAAAAATTTGAGCTGAGTACAGCAAAAGAAAGTTAGGGATCACCAAAGTTATTATAATTCATCTTGAGGGAGACATGAATAGTTTCATGAAAAACCACGCAATAGTTTTTGAAACATTTCACTCAAAACCACAAATGCATACCTCAGAAAAAATAGTGGCGATGCCAAAGGAAACATTAGTGGTTACCAACTCAGAAGAATTTATTCTCTGGGGATGATCAATATGTCTACCAAATCTCCAGGCAATGTAAATGTTGAGATATTTTAGTCTGGATCAAAGTGGCAGCTGGCCTACAAACTGACATTGTCACCCTCAGAGCCACACCACCAGCACCTTACCTCATGATGCCACAACCTCATAACACCACAAAGTAGGTGCCTGAGTTTCCTTTATTCAAAGTGAAGCTAATACTTGTATAAGTGCAGCTTCTCTCTTGTGAAAGTTAGCGGAGCTACTCATAATAACACAGGAAGTTTTACGCAGGAAACAGTTCTATACTATGGCGTGTGTTTATGAAACTCCATTCAATCATGCTATAATATTGGGCATACTGTGTGCCTCTGTGGTAACACTGATGTATTTGATTTTCATGTAGGTGGCCAAACTGTCGGAGGTGGAGAAGGAGCTGGCAGAGGCTCAGAAAAAGCTCAGTGCTAACAAGGGAGGTGAGTCATGATGGCCTGGGTGTTCACTCTTCTGCAGTACACATGCCACAGCACCTATGGAAGCATGTTCCTCTTGTGTAACTGTATGTTTCATCCCTCCTTTTAGATTCCTCCGGCTCCTCCACTGAGGACCCCCTGGATGCCTTCATGACTGCGGTGCGAAGTGAGACGGCGATGGATGCCGTGGAGCGCAGGAAGCTTCATGTGCATGTAGCCGACTTACGCAGAGACGCTCAGAGGCTCCGTAAGCTGGTGGAACTCACACGGCCGGCCCAGATGCCTTCACTGCTGCCGAGGTCAGAGCCGGTGCTACATTCAGGGTGTCAGGGCGTTCCTCTAAGAATAACACACAAAACCTGTGAATTGTATTGAAAGCAAATACTTACCCTAAAGTCCTAAAATATCAAGATATTTTCCATATAGAAGATTTTAAGGCAAGTATAGGAATATGTTTTTAGATTCTTTGAAACATTCCCTGGAGTTAAATGTAATGAAACTTTTAGGAAAATCTTTGATTAGTTTATTTAGACTGACGATTATTCCACATTTTAACATTAAAACCTTTTGATGTGTGTTGATGTGATGGCAGTAGCTCAGAGCAAGAGAAGCCTAAAAAGACCTTACCACTGTTTGGAGCCATGAAGGGAGGAAGCAAATTCAAACTGAAGACCGGCACCATCGGGGTAGGCGTTGTTTCTAATGTTTGATAACTCGGCCGAATCATCTGACTCCTTCATCCCTCTGAAATCGTTGCATTTCTCCTCTGTTTTCACTCAGCCTCTCTCTCTTTATTATTGATGTTTTCTTCTTCCTTGTAGAAGCTGCCTCCTAAGCGCCCCAACTTGCCTGCAGAGCTCTTCAACATGAAAGCACTTTCACCCGGTGGAGAAGAACAAGAAGAAGAGGAGGAGGAGGAAGAAGAGGAGGGAGAGGAGGAGGCAGAGAAAAATGAGGATAACAGTGATAAAGAGTGTGCAGCTATCACAGAAATGAATGTTGACTCTGAGGAGTCCAGTGCATGCACGTCTCATGAGAGCAGTAAGGCCTCAGGGCAGAGGAGACGGCAGCCCGCACAGTCCCAAGAGCCAGGAGGTAAAAAGCCTGAAACCACTGAAGAACTGGGGGGAGGCTTTTCAAGTAGACATTAATAAGAAAACACAGAAAGAAAATATGCCCTCCGAGTTTAACTTTCTGTATCCATAATATGTCCAGAAGTTTAAATGTGCATTTCTTATGCCACTGGGGGGCAGTAGATCTGTAATACATTGAAAAATAGCTGTTGCCAATGTATCATTCAGATATAGTTATGTAAAAAAAAAAAATCCTAATCATATTAATTATATATTCTAAAAAATTTTTATAGATAAAATGTACAGAAAACTAAATTATTTTTGCTTTTAGGTGCAAAGTCAACTATCTATGTGACTCGTGTATTAATATAATAAGAGGGGCAACTTTGTTGGACTGGAAGTGCTGGAACAAAGTATAGATATAAATAGCATGTTGATTTGTTTAACATCATCATCATCACATTTAATGTCTTGTTTGACTTCACATCAGAGCAAAGCCACAAACAGAGGAGAGGAGAGAAGCTTGCTGAAGCAGGAGAGCCGACTACTCAGCACCGCCGCAACAAAAAGACTGTTGACCTGTCCAGTCCAGGTGGGTCCTGTGTGATAGTGTTTCCATGTCACTCTCTGCCCTCTCCAGTGTTGGTGTAAATGCACTGTCTCTAATGTTCTACATCTTCTGTGTCCATAGAGTCCAAAGCAGAGGGCGACAAAGAGCCAGCGGCAGAATCCAGCCCCAAAAAGAGTGTGAAGAAGAAAGTGATTGGCCCCAGCAGGGTAGGCCCTCACATAGACACACACACACACAAACAGGAACAAATGTAAAGTAGTAGTGACTAAGTAGAATGTCCTCATGATGTGTCCCCACAGCCACCAGTCCAGCTGTCAGGACAGTATCCAGAGGACGACCCTGATTATTGTGTGTGGATGCCTCCTGCAGGTAAACTATCTGACACATTCTGCTTAGTTGCACCAGAATCCAAGATGACTTATTGACTAACATCCTTACGTCAGAGACATGATTATCACCTTTACCCTGATTGCCTTTTATTCTTATATATGAGATATAAATTGTCTAAATCTCAAAACCTTTGGCCCGAATATGTTTCAAACCTGATAGCTGAAGGCAGTATCTGGAATTTAGATAGGAACACAACATGGGCAGTAAAATGTTGATGTCGAGGATGACTTGTGTGTTCTTGGACTACTGAGCACAGGAATGGGTGGAGGGGTCTGAGGACATGATGAGAGGAAGTAAACAGGGTTATGTGGTCCATTTGTGCAGCTGAAATTGCAGTGACATTTTGACTGTTCACTGAGGAATGCAGATTAAAGTCATTTGAAAATGATAAGATAAGCTTGAATAACAATAAACTGTGAAACGGCTGCCAGACTGAGCTCAGATTCAGGGTCAGAACTAATTGCGGTGCGTCATTGTGGAGTTGTGATTGCTTTGACGATTGCATGCAAGTTAGCAGTTGGGGAACTGTACTTTACTTTAAGGCATATGAGAAAATTTGTTGTTGCGTTTTTGTGTATTTTTCTAACTTGATCACGACATAAATTGGTTCATAATTGTGAGTTTTTTTTATCCTAAATTGTTTTCTTCTTCACTTACAGGTCAAACAGGGGATGGTCGCACAGCCCTGAACGACAAGTACGGCTACTGAGTTCCTGTGTCTCCACTCCGCCAGCTTTTCCACTGCAGATAATACCTGCAACACAAAGCCTTCAGCCTCTTTAGCTCTGACCATTAACCCTCTCCTCTCGTCCCAGTTCACTGTGGGGTTCAGCTTAGAGGAGCCTGATAGAATGGGAGCCTGCACCAAACACGGTGAAGATAAAAATGCTGCGCCTTTTATTTATCTTTCAGGGATATTTGGGTTCTTAAGCTGCAATAAACAAAAAGCACACCATTCCAATTCACATTAAACTGGGAAGCTTGGGGAATTGCTCCCCTCAGAGCAGACACTGGGCAGTCTGCCTGCTGGCACTTCTTACCCAGGACAATAATAGAGATGGTTAGCACTTGGAAATTTGTTTTTTATTTAATTCTATATCATCCAAGCAAAAAAAAACCAGGAACAGACAGAACAGGGGTAATTACTGCTTTTTAATGTCAGCTCTCTGGTTTTACGGCTGCTCCTCTTGCAGTTAAATCCACCTGACATCCAATCTGTAGCCCACCCTTATTTGGCTTCAGTCGATCGCTGGCATAACCTTTTTTTTTGCCCCCAGAGGAGAGTGTGTAGCAAGAAGGGAGAAAGAGGGAGAGCACTGAAGCAGCTTTTCTGACCATCTGGACACTTGGATGGCTTACTGGATGAAACGCAAGCTGATAATGACTCAAACTAAGTGGAGTGTGTGTCTGTGTCTACACCGACACACGCAGCCCAACCTTCTCAAAGTTCTCTTTTTAACAAGATTGTCTTTATGAGCAAGTCAGCTGTTGGTGTGTGTTTGCCCGGAGCAGGATTCCTCGCTCTGTGATATCCCACTCAGTGCTGTTCTGTTGGTTTACAGCCACAGTTTCCATCCTCCTTCCTGTCGTCTTCTCTCTAAACACAAAGTAAAGAACTGTAAACTGTATTTTGTTATATAAATGTGTAATAAAATGTTCTGTACATAAGCTGGTAGTTGCTCTAAGCTTTTTACACGCTTCACATTTACCCTATTAATGCCCTGTTATATTCACTCTTCCCTAAATTTTCCAGGCGACTGTTTCCTCTGGTGTGCACAAGGCAACCCAGTTTTGACGTCAGAGTTTCTTTCCCTCTCCTCTATGCTCTCTCCTACACAAAGAGTGTTTCTCAGGGTTTGATCTGGCACAATGAGGCTTGTGGTCTTGGCGCTCGATCTTTGCTGTGATTTTCTGTGCTGTGACCCACTAATCAGTGATGGAAAGCATTCCTTCCTGCCCTAGACACATGAGAGGAGGCCTCTGTCCTTCCACCTGGCAGATTCTTCCCACAGACTGAGGATGTTTCAATGAGAAAACATAAGCCTGTGAACACTGTAACTAAATGCGGTACTGATTAGTGTAGTTTCAAAGATGCAGCAGTGGTTTGGGGATTTAGCGTTTCGCCATAAATTCTGTAAGAGTCTATAAGCCAATACATGGTCCATAAAACCTTAGCCTCTACGACTGTAAATACCTTGTTTACTATCTTGTGACTCACAGATGTGTTAAAAATTAAAGAAATAAAGCAATGACTGTATAAAGATGGGTGACATGACAACTTCTAAAAAAGAAGTAAAAACTTCTAAATCGCTCCTTAGTGTCTGGCTGCAGTATAGGTCTGGGCTGTATGGGCAGGACCTCGATACCTCAGCTCCATCTGCAGTCGCTGCTGGACAGACCCTTGTTCCAAATGATGTCACCAGCACAAGATGGCAGAGCCTGTACCAGGGATTTTTGGCTTCATTTTTGTATGGTGGGAAGAATTGGTAATGTGTCGCCCATCTTTATTTACAGTCGATGGGAAAATCAACAAACTGCAACCATCAGCTGACAGAACCAGTTCAGTACTCCTTATTGCCTTCCTTCGACAAGGAGTACCTTGAAGAGGGATTTCTTAAAAGTCAGCCACATGGGCCATCATCTAATCAAGTTCAAGTTCATTCAAGTTCTACGTGTAGGATTTAGTGGCATCTAGCAGTGAAGTTGCAAATTGCACTCCACTGAATATCCCTCCTGTGTGAGTGGAGTGTGCAATAGAAACTACAGTGTTACAAAACCTTGAGCTGGTGTTTCATTTGTCCAGTCTAGGCTACTGTAGAAACATGGTGGCGCAAGATAGTGGACCTCATGGGAGAGGAACTGGTCCCTCTGTAGATCTATAAGGCTCATTCTAAAGTAATGAAAATAGGACAATTCTTATATTCAGGTGATTATACACCAATTAAAACATTCGTATGAATACTATATTCCATTTCAGACATACTCCACAAATGTATCCCTCTATAATTTATGCACCGAACCTTTAAGGGTTTTCCTTGACTTTTTCACCAAAATTACAATACACAGTGTACACTGATCCAAATAAAAATCACCTCCTAAACAAGAGGCCACAGGGAATTTATTGATTTATCTTGTGCAACAATGGACAAAAACATGTCATGATGGTACATTCACTTCGGCGGAATCTTAGTTACAGTGGTGACATTGTGTTTAATTGACTCATCAGCTCATTTCTGGAGCCGTGATCTACCTTTAGTTTCATTCAATACAACAGGAATGTGATTTCAAGGCATTAAGAGATCTTTAAAAAACACTGGGATGTCTAACATATACCAGTGGTCCTCTTCTACCTAGAAAGTAATGAGGTACAATATTGAAAGAAAAAAAAATGGCACACTACAAGTAGGCTATGCTTAACATAGCACCAGTTTCACTTGCCAAATGTGCAGCAATCTACTCTCACACTTCCTTCTTTCCACATACCTCTCTTTCTGCAAAACAGCGGAATTCATGCAAGGAAAGAGGATACAAGTACTTAACTTTGACCTGGACTAAAAGTGACAAATTCATTAAGAAACATACATCATCAAAAGGTCAACTATTCAACTACATACATGTCATACATGTTTATTATAGCTCGTCATGACCTGCATATTCAATGACATCCAAAAAGTACTTTTTCAGACAGACAATTGTGACCACTGTCAATGTTCATTTTAACAATAACAAGATATCAGATGACTCACCTCGCAATGTTTAGCATATCACGTTACCAAGAACCTTACAAGATGCCAAGTAACGACACCAAAGGAAGAAACCTTGGAACCATTTGATTGTCTCACATGCATTATTTCCCTTGAATATTGATCCAACCCTTGACTTATTTGAAATTTTTGAATGTTTGGCCTTGTCCCTTTGTACCACCTCTGGTTCATAGTCCATGTTTGTGTCTTGATCAGTCTTTTTCCAATCACAGGATCTTTTAAGAGTTCACTATACATAAGCAAAACTTGAAGACTCCTTACAAGTGTTGTGTTGAGGCTGTTTTATTCTCCAAATGTTCCTGTTCCTTGTTTTCATGTGGAGAACAAAGATCAAAGTGACAGCGTTACAGGGTGGGATTACCTGAGTGTGCAATAGTTTGACCATCAAACAAACGTCAGTTTCACAACAGTCTTTTCTTGGTCTCGCTGCAGTAGCCACAAAAAAGCAGCTGTCTGGGAATGAAAGGGAGGGGGATTATCTGATGTCGGATGAATATTCTTATGGGCAGGGAGGGTCCTCGGAGGGGGTCATGGGGCTGCAGGGGGGCACTGTGCTCAAGGAGCGGAAGGCGAAGATGGAGGGATCGTAGGTGTACCTGGGCAAAGGTCGACTGCTGGTCAAATTCTAAGGACACAGAAAGAGAGAGACGAGTCATGGTGAGTAACAGAACTGTCACATGTAGATGTTGTTAATCCAGTCTTGGAGCTTTTGGGGATGGAAATGTCAAGGACTGCCTGCTGTCTGTGAGTTATGGCATCAATGGTCAAACACAGTGTGGAAGTTCAGGTTGATAGTGAATGTAGTTTCAAATGTTTGGTTGTCAAGACTTCGAGATGTGACTGTGAAAACAAAACTTGCAGTGGTGGGAACATGACCGTTCTTCGAGGAACATTTTCACACTGATTTATTCATTCACACTGCAGGTTGGGTGTCATAAATGCTTTTCCACTCAC
>JAPZDZ010000007.1:17366583-17383656 GCA_029783805.1 Acanthurus tennentii | reverse complement strand
TTGATTAAAAATATTTAGTCTGCGTGTGTGATGGCGAACCATGTATCATTTATTCTAAGTGTTCAAAGACTTGAAGACTATTAATAATTTAAATTAACTTGTTTTGTTTGAGTCTAAATATTTTCAGTCTTCAGAGATGTTGTGGCTTATGCTAATAATACAATGTATTTGTATAGTATTTAAAAGAACTTATATGGCAAAAGAAAAGATCATCACAGAGGCACTAAAGGTAATATCCTTATAAACAGTATAAGTATTATTATAACAGTCACAAACATCTGCAGACAGTAAACACAAAGAGCATCACTAAAACCTCAACACACCAGATGATTTTTTTCATTAGCACTTCTAAATGCAATACTGTACAGCTGTAACATTTCTTTTAAGTGTTAAAAATAAATGACTATGACATTCAATAAAACAATATCACATTACAGATTGTTTTAGGTCTCACTTGGGGAAAATTTATAGACTATGAAATGTTTGGGAAATAGCTAGAGGTAAAGTGAACCAGCAGTGTGGCTATGTAAAAAAGCATGTAAGAGGACTGCTTTGGTTTGAACAACAAGGATGTATTGTTTTATATTCATTGGATTTGCACCACTTGCGTGCAAAGGTCTGACATATTTCTCAAATAACCCGCATCTGCCACATAAACTGTTCTTTGATGATAATCAGGACAGAGTCAAAACAATATTAAATCGATCAAACAATGGCGCTTCCACATCTGAGCAGCTGGACATGGATTAACATGCAAAGGGGAGACAAAGAAAACAAGCGGCTGACCTTTTAACTCTGCCTTTAAGAAAATTATAAAATAAATAAACAAATGCATGACTAAGGCTTAAGCTAATACTGGTCGCACTGGGACATGTAAGCCTTGCGTGTCATTCAGTGGCCTCAGACAGTCCTGGATCAGCAGTGTCCAAAGAGAAGTTTGGAAACCACAGCTGGACTTTGACACTGTTTCAACATTTGCCTAGCAAAATGATGTAGGGAATAGTTTAATCTGAGAAGTCTTTATCTCTGTGTGAGCCCATTAAGAGATTATCTAACAATAATGACCTGATGACAGGTTTTACACCGCCTACCCAATGTTTTTTATCAGTCCTCTTGATCAATTCATATCAAAGATGAGATCACCTCTCATATAAGGCCCCAACAGGTAATACTGAATTCAAATAATGGCAGTGCATTTTGATGCTTAGAAACTTTTCTCTCCGAGGTTTAAACACCAGAACAGAGTACGTGAATGAAATGACATGGAAGATAGTGTGGGGTTGAGGTGGATGTCAGAAATGGAAGTTGTCCAGCTAAAGGGTTAATGGGAGACTGGAGCTGTGTCTGCTGGCTACCTCTGTAGGCCCCCTATTGTATTCCCTGCAGCACCTCCCATTCCACTTGACTGAGTGCGCACACACTCTCACACACGCAGACACACTCAAACTGTGGCAACAGACACACACTGATACAGCCAACACATTTACAGACAGGAGGCTGTACACATTCAGACACAAAAAGACAGGACTGATGATAGACGCGTACCCCAGACCCACACACAGAAAATACACACCCAAACACACACACCCACTCTTCCTCTTTTTTTCTCCTCACCCCTCTCATTGCTGCCCGCTGTCTCTCATCATCTGTTCTTTCCCTCTAAAACCCCATGGACATATGGACCCCTGAAACCTGCAGTTTCTCTCTCTGCAAACACACGCACACTCGCACACATACACACACTCTTTCCCATCCACGGTGTGGGCCAACAAGTCTATTGGATTTCAATGATTAGTGGACCAGCTTCTCCATGACTCATTAGTGGCTGTCGTTTTTCTGTTGTTTATTTAATCCTCTCCTTCTGCCTCCACCCCTTCATCGTTTCCCCTCGCTTGCCAGCCTTTGTGAGAAACGAGGGCGGACATCTGCCGTCCGTGCCTCCCTCTCCTTCATCCCTCTCCAGCCAGACCACCGTGGTGGCGAGCGTCCGGCTATGGAAAGCGAAGACTTTGTTTGCTTGTGTGAGCGTGCACATTTGTGTGGCCATGTGTGTGTAAGGGAGCCGGTCAGACTGCAGGGACGTCATTGTATTATTGGACCAAATCCTCAGCACGACATAACTGTTTGAGTTGTTCAGGGGGGTAGTGTAAGGCTCATCTGCTATTCAGTACCTTAAATATATTTCAGATTATTGCAGAAATTTCCACAGTGGGAGGTTATAAATCAAATTACATGTTTTAGATTGTATCAATACCACAATAAATAAAATTCAACTATTAGTGATGGGTTTTAGCAATAAAAATGCATCGTGTAAGTGCTTTTAAGGGCAGAGAATTAAATTGGCTAAGAGGAAATCATCACCACACCTTGTCAGGTAGCGTATCATAACCCTGCCTGCAACAGAAAAAAACAATAACTAACAAACACTTAATCTGACTTATTTTAAACTACTTGCAAAGTGCCCAGAGAGCTTAGCTGTGTGGTGATCTTGGAGTGGTGGGAGGTAATTTTGTGCATTTACTTAATTGTATTGTACAAGTGATGTACATGTACAATTACTTGTACATCACCTTACATTTAAGGCTACATTACACTTTTTCTCCACTAAAATTCAGGTGAAATTATTTTCCCGTCCAGCGCAACTACTTTACAGCTATACTTACTTTACCTAACCAAGATACAAAACATAAAATATCCATTTTGTAATATGATGCATTGCTACAGATTGAACTACTCAGCAGTTTATAATTAGTTCAATTTAAATCAGCTTCACCTTCACAAGCTTTAACATCAAAACACACATTAATGCATCAGTGATAATTATCCAGTAATATAACAGCATACCACCCACAGGGGAAACGGAATGTTTCTTTAGTTGTAGTATTACGTATAGTTTCTTATTTATTTTTGGTACTCTTTGCTGTACACTTAAAATGTCCCTTGTGTTTCCAACACTGTTCAAACTCAGAGAAATCAGCTTTTTTGTTAACAGTTAACATTGCATCTAATTTGATGCCTGTTGCTAACTTTAAAGGTAACCACCAATGAGTAAGGAAGTTGGCAAATGTGACTAGTCATGTATAAAACTTGATACATTACCTCCACCTGAGTCATCTGCAATTGTGGCTGTTTTTAAATGAAATAAACAAATCCCATGATCCCACTCTCTTACGCAACATAATCAAACTTTTTTGTTCTTAGTTTTCAGACCTCTACTGGAAAAAAAAACATTCTTTGTCAACCTTGTACCTTGTGTTAAATATCCTCGGTCAAACCGGCAGCCTCTTTTCACTCCTGTGTTTATAACGCCTCTGGTCTGAAGTGTTGGATGGAACAAACTAAGTGATGATTTTCCTATTTCGAGACCTTCGCAATAGCAGGAACCATAACTGTTTGAATATTTTTTCTTCTTGCGGCTCTTCTGATGTTAGTTCCAAAAGATATAGTTCAAAGCTAACATTTCCAGCAGAGACTGATGCTTGGTGTTGATTTTGAAGTGCTTACTACTAACCTGTTGCATTTTCTCCAGATCCAGGCTGGGCCTCCCCGACTCCCCCCCAAAACTGTGCCGATACTTTCTGTAAGGTGCTGATTGGTCAAAGTGGGTCAAAATGATGGGCCGTGCCACAGGCTGCACCACCTGAAGCTGAAAGCGCATGGGCGGTGGCTTGAGGCTACGTGGTGGACTGGAGCTGAAGAGTACAGGGCTGGGGGAGGCTGCAAGGCAGGCACCCTGCTCAACCAACGGCCTGACAGAAGCAGCCGGTGACCCGCAGCCACAGAGGTCCCGTACCTCCTCATCACTGGAGGCGCTGCTGTGATGATCACTGTGGCGCTGGGGGAGCGCAGACACCCACTTCCTGTTGTCCCCGCAGCTGATGCGCTCAAGCTCTTCCTCTGAAGAGTGGCGATCCAGATTGGCATCTAAAAGGAGGCGGAGGCGTCGTAATCGGGCAGGAGAGAGCCGACCCTGGTTGTGCTGCTGGCTCGTGGCCAAGGGGGTGAGGGCACAGTTTCTCCGTCTCTCTAGAGAAGTCCATAAACAGGAAATTAAGTAAATGAGAAGGTGGAGACAAGGGTTCAACAGGGTGAAAATACTTTAACTTGCATATTATGTGTCCGCTTGAAACATCTAAATTTAATGTTTGAGGATCAATAAGTGAGGGAGATTCATCATCTTTTTACAACAAAAACAATTTGCTGAACAGAAGGCACTTACCCCTGTCAATCTGTGCAAGCTCCTGGTTCTCCCCCTCTGAGTCATCACTTTCCCCTCCCTCTCCATTGCCATGATAGGAAATCTGTAAAAAGGATTGATCCTTTACTTCAGGTCAAATATGCCATATGGGAACCCCTGAAACATTTTACATTCACATTGGTAAAGCTTTGTAAATATATTCCAAATATTATCTTCCCCCTAGGACAAATTCAAGAGGATGTTTTTAATTTTCAGTATCAACAACAAAACCAGTTTAATCAAAAGGCTAACATTAACCATTACAATGATTTCTTTCAAAACAGGGTGAGCCTGTTCTCAGTCCAGAGCTCCGTATAATTTTGCAAATTTCCTGGGTGGCCACAAAAACAGATCACTAACCAGCAACTATGACATGAACTATAAGAGGCTTCTAACAAAAAACACTGTAGGAGTTTTTCTAAAACCAATTGTGGCATGGTAGTTTCTACAGCTATGCTAAATTCAGTTTAGATAACAGGTTTAGAGTCACAGCTCTGTTTCCCACAACCTGAATCAGTCTCTTTAATTCTTCGTCCACACCAGTAGCAACAATACAGAAACCCTGCAGACTGCAACGCTAAGAGTTAAGTAATGCGCCTCACACTCAGTAATTACCACTCTGAGGCCTCGCTGAGCAGCTGCCATCTGCGCTTGTGAGAGTGTGTGTGTGTGTATGCTCACACACATACATCCACACAAACATACACAGTGTCCTCCCTTCTACTCTATAATACATGCACGCACATACACATTAACACACCTCCTCTTCATTCTGAAGCTCTTCAAAAAGAAAGAAGGGGAGAAAGGACACAGGGCCTCTGAGTCCAATAAGGACAAAGTTTTCAATTCATGTTGAGTGTGAATTCCAATGTATAATTTCACCGACTGTTCGCTGTGTTTTGGTGAAATAAAAATCAAAAGGGTACATCTCATGACCATTTCTCACTTGTTATATTTTTAATGTCAACTATCAGATTGCTATGTATTAAAAAATGCAAAAGTATTTGCTATTGTTCACTTATTCCACAAATCATGTTACTGTGGACATTCATAGGATACTACATATGTATTCTGGTGTAGATATTTGTATGTGGTTTCAATGTTTATATAAAGCTTAGCAACTTAAGAAAAAAAATGCATACTTTAGCATGCCAGGTCATGACTACTCACATCAGGATGGATGTACCAAAAAGGCTAAAGAAAACATTACAAGTAGTCTTGCGGTCCAGCATAATGCTGAATGCTAAATATAAACAGTACGGTAAGGATATACAAGCAGCTTCATTTTAGATCACAGCACGGGATTCATGTAGAACATATATGTGCATGAGCTGTGGGACAGTTTCTCAATGAGCAGGCCCAGAGCCAGCGTACAAGACAAAACCCCTTGGCTCTTGAGGAGTCTCAAGTTAAACAGCGTAACTTCATGAACTCCACAGGAAAATCACACTAAGGAATAACTGTGGGAAGGAAATATATTTTGGCAAGTGGCTGGCTCAGGGCCTCAGCTACACCGTGCACTCCAGTGAATTATTGTTGGGAGGCTTCCATGAAACAGCTGAAATCCTTTTAAAAGTTACTGCTGCAGGATATTCAGAATAGAGTGATGCTCATGGTTCATAAACCTAATGTCTTAATTGTACTCAGAAGAGACATGAGTTTAATCTAAGACATTTAAGTCTATATTCACACTCGGTGAGATCATTAGAATGATTAATCATTTTTTCTCAATATTTTACCCTTCTGAAGATACAGCGTGAGCAGCTCCTATTTCTGTGCTTCTCCTGACCTCAAAGTCTGAATTTTCTCCACAAAAGCAATCATTGTTACTGCAACTAGAGGCAAATATAAGCTGCCAGTAACGATTTGGCCTTTCCCTCCCCTCAGGGACAGCCTCAGAGGTCATTGTTGTTGATCTCAAGAGAAATGTAGCACATGCGTAGCCCACTCATAGGATATGAACTGATGTTTAACGAACGGTTTTAAACAAGTGTACAAGATTTGTTAATGTGTTTCAGACTTAGTGGCACTGTGTGTGTGGGTGTCTCAAATGTGCACACTGACAAACTCTCACACACGTACAGTTTGTTGAACCATGACAGTGTGATAAGCTTTTGAGTGATTTAGTGGCTGACACAGCAGCCATCTACTTTCACTGACCTTCTTACTCTACTGGCACAAAGGCACATCACTAACAGCACTTTAACACTAAAAACCCTGTCTTAGAAATGACTACACAAAGCAGATCTATTTCAACAGAACATAACAAATCCAACCGTCCACGTGTCACCTGTGGCTGTACAACAACTGAGTACATGTGAAAGAATTTGAATAAGTTTTCTTGCCGATGACAGCTTGCTATCTGATATCAGGATGTGAGGAACTGTTGTCTGCATTTCATGCAGTGAGTCTGTGTGAGACTGAGCAAGAAACTTTGCATATGTTTTTCAGTGAACCACAGTAGATTTGGTTACTGCTTTGACATCGCTAGCTACAACAAATACCAGACTGTGCTTCACTGACTTTGAGTTTATGGTTAGACTGAATGGCAGGGCTTTCCCAAAAGAAAAACAATTACAGGGTTTCGACATCACACTCTACTGTAGCACCATTGTTCCGGCTCCAAAGTATGGTGTTAACTGGATGTTTTTGTGCAGTTTCACCTTAAAACACACAAAATATTCTGTAATTAAAAAGTTAATCAAATTTAGAGTCAGCAGCTAGACTGACACATTTCATCATCACAGGTTCAGCAGCTAGATGTAAAGGGGCTTTATATGTTTGATGACAATGTGCGTACGAAGCCCTCCACTGTAGAACAAACATTTCTTCTCATTATGTGTCTTGTCACTTCCAGTTGTTCATTTATGTTTTCAGCTCCTGTGTAATACTGCGGTTAAGCCTGGATTGCACCACTTTTAACCAGGAAAGGCTGCCTCATACTTATAATCCCTGCAGCTAAGCATTGATACTGCCTTTCCAGAAGTTTTTCCAGATCATTCACTTTTGTAAGCTGGTGCCTAACAAGACAAGCAGTATTTCTGCAAAGGTATGCAACAGACACAAATGAAATATGAGAACAGCTGAGGCACAGACAGGCAACACATTCATGCTAAAAGATAAGGAATAGCATACAAAGGCAAAATCAAATAATGTATACATGTAATGTTTAATCAGGACCACCCACAGTCACACCCTTTCCCACACGCTTATTAGTCATTAGCATCACATTCAAAGTGAAAGCGCATTGTGGTGAAGGAGATGTTGTTAAACTGAAAACAAGTGTGAGAATGGCAGTAAAATTACTCTCCAGTGCTTCCACATCAGTATACTATAGGGATCTCTACTACTTTGCATGAAAATATTCAAATTATGTTTGAGGTCAGAGGCCGGAATGTTAACAACATGGGCCTGCAGTGTACCTGAGAAAAACTGTACCAATTGGCCTGGTGGCTCAATCTAGCTTTTTCTCACAATCGTCAATTGTCCACAGTCATCCAACTGTCCAAGTTTTGCAGTTTTCAGAGATGTGTGTAAAATTTGGGTCAGGGAAACAAAATGAAATGAGAGTTCTTATATTTTGGCAGGTTTAAATGAAATTGCAGTTCTTCTGCAATGCACAACATCAAGACCGCAAACATTTTTTCTGAGAAAATGCATAGCCTTGTAATTTCCAGACTACAAGGTCACATTTAGATAAACATTTTAAATCAATGTTACATTCATATTATAATTATTCAAGTAATTGCAGACTATTAACATCTTTTAGAGAGCAGAGACACATAAACAAGGTGAGTTAGAATGCATGAAAAAGGCATAAAAACTGCGTTTTGTGCATGCGTGCAAAGACAGACAAAGAGTTGAGTGTTTGTGTGTCAAGAACAGTAGAATGAAATCCTTGTCAGTCCCTTGCATCGTTGAGCAGCTTGCTAAGCTGGATCAATGGCAATGTCACAGCGTACACACACCACCAGGTTCACACACGTATCAGCTTTGCTCCGTCCTTCCACGCCGACATGGACACTGTCACACTCCATTCCCTCTCTCATGAAAACACACAACACTGGGTCAGAGACGGTTGATTCTCTTTTTCTCACACTCCAGTGGATCTTTCCCATAGTGTAGCCTAAGTAGGCTTGATTAGTCTAAGCTCCCGGGATAGATACCATAACAAGGCCTAAGAGACATTTAGCCTCTTTTCAACTATCCTGAAATGACCATTCAGCCCTCGTTCCAGTGAGCATTGCAGCAGACTTTAAACTCAAGCATTATCAAAGTAACTTGTAAAAAAGATATAACTTTATTGATCTCTTGATGGAAATATTATGTGACAGTATGGAAATATATTCTGTTTTTACTATGGAAATCTGGTATTTAATTTTTAAAAGCACAAACCACTTGATTAACAGATGAATTAGTGTTTATTTCTTACAAGGAGTACCTCTTAGCCTGTAATGTCTTTAGTGGATCTGAGTCTGAGGAGATGACCCTGATGGCTACAGGGCTACATGTAACACTGTCATTGTTAGACAGAAAACCTGTGTTACAAACTGGAAAGAAGGAGTGTCACAGACATCAGAATTTAGGATGTTGGGGGGTTCTAGGGAAAATATGCTATTAAACTGGATTGTGGGCACTGTAGAATCTAGCTTTTTGTGGATTTACACTCATCACGGGAACTGCCTCTGCTTCATCATGTTGAACTGATCCTGTCTTGTGGTGTCTCTCACAGGTCCCCCAGCTTTGTGGACATGAATTGCTAAATGCCAAGAGTATGCCCCCTTTTGATGATGCCAGTTCATTAAAAAAGCTTTAGCCATCATTACTATCAGTAATAATAACTTTGTGCAACATAATTCACAGTAATATTGGCATACTTTTCAATGTGGAAGGGATATGGTTACAACAGATCAGATGTACAACAAATCAGGATTAAATGTAAAAAGAGCAAGACTTTAATGACAAATGGGGGAATACAACAAACTTATTCCATTACCTCAAGCAGAAGCACCTGGTTGAGTAGAAGGAGAGCCAAAAGTTACACAAGGAGAGCTCTGTGAGCTCCAAACCAAAATATTTTCAGAGGGGTATTTTGTCGTATCATCAAGTATATTACGATCACATAAGTTCCCTGAAATATTCCCATTTTGGGTTCGCATGTGGATATTTTGGACGGTGATGACATTGCAATGAATCAGATGTTGCGAGAACAAAGATTAGGCAATTAAAAAGGCTGTAAACAAACTCACATTCAAATTTATTTGGCAGAAATATTTTGACTCAACAATCACTGTTTCTTCCAGTGGGAAATCCCTGTAATCAGTATGAGTATCAGTTTCAGATACATCCTCGTAAAGAAATCTTGTGCATGAGGTTAGAAAAGAGAGACTGGCCTAGTCAATGCTTACAATTCACTTTTTCCATCACACTGACCACTGAGCAGAACAACTAACACAAACAAAGGTAGACAATAGGGATGGCACACTTTTCCATCGCAATCCTCAGCCAGGCCTTTGAACAGGCGCACTTGGGCACAAAATGGCTGCCATGTGACTAAACAGTCGGTTGACGAAGAATATTATGTTGGAAGCAGCAAGTTAGTGACCCATGCCAATTACAAGTCACCCCTCTACTCACCAAAAAGAGGCATTATGCAAACTGAGCAGACAGTAATTGAGGAGCGATTGATTATGTTGTGAAACAATGGTGAGTAAAAATGTTGAAGTCAGGAAAATTTCAGCTTGCAAACCAAGGGTTTTTATTTAAGCATTTTAGCTTTTTTAGTCTAATCTAAATTAGCCTTAAGAACCTAGCCCTTGCCCAACACATGGAAACTAAAGACTTTCTCTTGGTAGACAAAAAAAAACCTGAACTAGTTTCACAGCTGTGAACATGACCCTCAAACAGATCATCCTGTCTTACACACAGGACAGCTTTGCACAATAAGTGTGGCCTCATAGCTCACCCAACTACAGTCTATGAGTCAACCAATGTCCATCTGTGAGTAGGAGAGTGTGTTGACATGCCACATGTTTGCTGATGTGTTTGTGTAGCAGTGTGTGGATCTCCGGTTCCTTCTTGTAAACATCTGGCTGGGTCCTGTAAGCCACGAAGAGTAAATTCCTGCTAACATGGTAATGAATGGGTTGAGGTGCTTAGAAGCAGAAAATAACTCTAAACAACACAAGGCTGATATCAGAACACACAGGCTGGTAATTTCCGCAGGAGAGGCCGTGCAGTGTGTATAGCCTGTCTCATTGTGTGTGACAGTGTGTATGAGCGTGTGTGTGTGTGAAAGAGAAAGGGAAAGAGCGTTAATGAACTCAGAATAACCTCTTCCACAAGGTTACAGTCTACAGTGTTTAAGCTGCGTAGTCAACTGGCCTCTGAGTGAACAAGTCACAAGACAAAAGTAAAGCCACGCTGTTCACAAACATTTCTTCTTCCTCTGTTCTTTGTATTTTAATGTAATGCGTCCTGACAACGACAACCAATTCATTTAAAAGATGCATATTATAACATATGACAGTATTTAAAGGCCAAGTAACTCAGTCAAACTTACCTTCAGGTGGAAAGGATGTATCTCATTGAGTGAATGTCGTCTTAGTTTCTTCGTCAGCGTCTTTAGCATTTTTTTTCTGCGTAAGTTAGCTTATGGCTTATCCCCTGCAATTACGTTTTTATTACTGTGTCTTATGTGACGTTCACCGCAACTTCATTAGCTAGCTAACAAGAGCGACTTGACACATTTAAAAGAAGGCACACACAAAAAACAACTGCGTAAGCAGCTGTACTCTCTAGCTTCAAATTAGCTGGCGGTGTCAAGAGAAAGATACACCGAAATTCGTTACACTGCGTAGATGTGGCTTGTTTTCAGAGGCTGCACGTAGCAAACTTGTTATTTTCGAGTTCATTAGGGTCTCCGTTGTGGTGGAAAAGTCTTTTTCTTTTTCCTCGCACGGCTCTGAAAGACGGCTCACTCACCGCAGCCCCGGCAAACTTCCAGAGCTTAATTCAAAGATGTTTGGAAAATTAAAAATAATATCAACTTGTTCGCATCCAGACACGCACACACGCACACTCACACACATACACACAACCAAATGCACACCAGCTACACGAACACGCAGGCTGCTCCTCCAGCTTGAGCGTATTTGGCCTCTGATTGGCTGCCCTGCCGAGTGATGTCATATTTTTCTCTTAAGGAGGAGGGCTGAGAGTTAAAGCCACATTATCTTGACTGTTAACTTCCTCTTTTTATATCAGGAAAATAATTTTTATGGACTAGAAACATGTCTTTCTTCTGCTGCCTCTGCTTTTTATTATGTAAAGTTGTAAAAATAGCTTTGTGTTTGATAGTTTGATAGCCCTGCTTGTGATGAGGTTAATGAATAAAACAGATGATCTCTTTATTTCATTTAGGTGGTATTACATTACTGTGAACTGCCTTACTTAATGCTCAAATGTAATGGGGCCATTGTTGATTAGTTGATTAGTTACACCTGTGCTTTCCCTGCCTTGGAAAGTCAAACTTTGTGCCATGTAAAAGCACACAGCACACACACACACACACACACATGCACACACACATGCACACACACATTCGCACTCCATTAGTCTATAGAGGGAAATACGTATTACCTTTGACAAGTGAAAGTGGAGCCGTGTTAGTTAACCTATTTACATTCTCACTGGATATATATATATTACCTAGTGGTAAAAGCAGTCAGATCTATAAGGCAAAACAATTGTATTACAAGTTAAACTCATTCTTTGACAATGGAAATGTATGTTAATACTGTTAATTGAATGTACTAAAAGTAACAAAAGTAAAAGTATTGAAAGAAATGTATTTGCACGGAAGCCACATGAAATGAAAATTGTCAGTTACAAAGACCTTAAATTTTTGCTCAGGTAAACGCACTTTTCACAACTGCAATATACTTTATTTTAAAGAGCTACCAGTTGTTAGTGGAGAGAGACAGAATTTTTTGTAATATGCCTGATTTGATAGATTATCAAACCAAACTTTATAGTCATGTTATCTTGAGATTAGCTTGTGGTATAAACTGAGCATAAATAATTTGCTGAAATAATTTAGCTTATTTTGTCCAAAATTTCTTGCTAGAGACTAATGATCACATCAAAGACACTTTTTTTGTGTGTGCAAACTCTTAAAGTCTTGAACTGCAGTGTCGTATAATTAATTTTAGTTTCTTTCCTACCCCAAAAAGCAAATACAGAAAGACTGACTGTTATTAGCCAAGGTCTCTGTCTTTCATCTTGGGTACAATGTAGACAGCTAAAAGACATAATAGTCATAAAGTCACAAAGGAGTCATAAAGGCAAACTTCTACTATGTTTGTGCATTATGGGATGTGCAACACAAAAGCATAAAACAACAAATGTATTATGTTTTGGGGGATTTATGCTTTTCACTGTATTAACCACTGTTATGTAAGATATTACAATTATACAGAGGGATCTGTCCTTTTACTGAAGTATGTAAACACTGACTGCTTCAAACAGCTGCCAAGTGCTGCAGTTTCCAGAACATAAAACCTTTTCACATCTGATTTAGGGCTAATATTTCCAATTTGTGATGCTTTCCATCATATGGTGTCCATCTTTTTATGGAAGCAAACCTTTTTCTTTTCTCCAGCAGCCAACAAGAACCTCTCATGAAACTAAAGAGGCAGACAGACAGAGACAGAGGGAGATGAGAAGGACTGTATGTCAGGTATAATTGGTGTAAGTGGGGCATCCAGTTACAATGATGTCATTCTTTGCTAACACTGGCTGCTCTAAGATGTTGAGTGCATGTGCACATATGTAGCACACATGTCCTGCACTATAGCTGCATTTGTTGTCTTGAGTGAGAAATATGCTTTATGCTCCAATAACCAAATTCTGCATCGTATTTCACTCATAAATAACACCCTACAACAAAATGAACATTCAGTTTTCCTTCATCTTTTTTTTGTCTGTTCATCCTTGATGGCTGTCCAGCACTTATTGTATTGTTTTTATTTCAAAACCTGCTGTTGCAAATGTGAAATTAATGTGCCATATTAGCATTTCCCAAACTTATGACAATGACCCCGGAATTGATCCTAGAGTTGATCTAATTGGGTCAACAGTTGGCACAGTAAGATGCAAGCAAAGTAACAACAACAACTTAACAGTAGTGCTAAATGTGCCCTCTCTTATTCTGTTACTCTTGACTTATTGTAAAATGTTTAAAAACAAAAATTGCATCACAAAAACCATTAGAAAGACGGGTGAGAGGCCTCATGGAGCTTTTTGTGAGCTACTCCATCATGCAAGTTTAAAATGGACGAAATGTACAGATGTCTGCGTTGGAAGAATTCTCAGCATCAGCGTCCAGGAGTCCAAAGAATTTCCCCTGTGTGAAGAAGAGACTTTTAAGTGACAGTGTTTGATAGTGCATTAGATAACAACTTAATACCACACTCAGAAATTAGATTATTGCTCTGATGCATTTTTAAAATGAATTTTTGTCACGTAGAATGTTTTGTTATATAAATTTGTCTTTTGAGCTGTTAAAGTCAAAGAACTGTTGTATGAGATTCATTATTTCTCTGCTGCTATGCCTTTAAAGGCTTCTGGCTCACTTGTTTTTTGTGTGAGAGGCTTTCACACTTAACACCTCCGGTCAATGACCTGGTAAACTTTCCAAGGAACCTGTGGCTTTGCTCCAGGTTGAGCTCGTTGCAAATCCAATTTGCAGCTGAATATAGCCAGCAAGCCAACAATTCCCAAGGCCTGTGTAACCTGTGCTACCGAGTGTTGCAATTGTTTATTTTTCTAATAAACTTTCCAAAGTCCTGACAAAAAATGGTCCATCGTAGTCATCATGGTCCTTGTCAAACTATGAAGGAAACTGAAGGAATACCTGCTTAATTCTGCGACTTCCTTTCTTGACATTTTTGTCCACATGAGGGCAGCATTTGCATTCTTTTAGAGGCAAGGAATAAATGGATTACATCAAAGTAAAGATCTTAGATTGTACAGACTCACAAATCCTTTAAAGAATCAAACCTGTGTGGTGTAGTTGTACCGACTGTAACAATTATGCCCTCTGACCTTGGATGATGGTCATTCTCAAGGAAACACAAGCATGATGGTTTGGTTTATTGAAAATAAAAAAAACAGAATTAAAAGGGCTTTGAAAAGAGCAAATAAGACAAAGGAAGGTAAAATGATTTTCTACTATTATGCTGTCCTATTTTCACACAAGTACCAGCCTTTTTGGTTTGCTGTTGTCAGTTCCATTATTATTTGACTGAATACTAGTTATAAGGATGCAGAATGTCAGCATAACACTACCTTAAAAAGTTAAAGTGCTATAACCAGATTTCAGTATTAAGATTCAAGTTTTCTTGTGTACCCTCATATTCCAGTTTGTTTGAAGCTAAAGCTCTATTGCTTAGTTCATCCACATCCAACACATCACCACTGCCCATAGCAGTTGTGTATTGGAGAGGATGGACTTTGTTTAATGACTGACTGCTTGTATGTGTAACTAGTTCATTTTTATCCAGTGATAAATCTGTTGATTTTGTCACTGGAAATTGCATCATGTTTTCCTGTGCCTGCCACAGCCACAGTAGGAGCAGTAGTCTTTTGTGCCCTCTGCAGGCAGCTTGCTGATACTGCACAGATTGCTCAAGTGTAGGTTGAGCAGGTTCGACACGTAACTGTAAGAGGCTTTCGCAGAAAAGAGGGTTGTGAGAAGCATTTGTTCATTCTACTGTGACATTGAAAACAGCTCATCTTTCCCTAATCTTAATATTGCAATATGGTGTGATACAGTCATTTCCAATCATGTTTTGGAAAAGGTTAAAAGTCAAAGACATGTCTTCCTTCCTCAAATGAAGTTTAGTCATTTACCGTAGATTTGAGTCGAAGTTATTCCACTGCATGTTAGAGATGTTACAATAAGAGTTCATCGCAAAGTTCATCGTGTCCTCATCTGTTATTCATCATTTATTTATTAGGCTTGAATGGAATGAAACACAATTCAGAGAAGATAGATTCACATTCACAAATCAGAGAAGAGAAGAGAAGAGAAGAGAAGAGAAGAGAAGAGAAGAGAAGAGAAGAGAAGAGAAGAGAAGAGAAGAGAAGCTCTTGGTTTGAACATTTTAACCAGGGGCAGGACCAGAGACCACCTAAAGGTGATGCTATGACACAACTTTTCAGCCACTTTGACCCAATATGGTCCTGCTTCCCAAACATGGCACAATCTTAAATCCAGGAAACAGTGTTTGATTTCTCTGCCTTGATGATTGCACAATCGGAAGAATGTGGGGGCAAGAAGTGATGTGAGCATGCACCAGTGATGTCAACATTTTTCCTCTCCCTCGTCAGTTGTTTAACATTGCTGAAATAGCCGATGACAAATCAGCCGGCTGACCTCTGAGCGTCATCACGTCTGTTTTTAGCAGTGTATCCTGCAAACCTCGGCCCACTTGGCCTTGGAAGTCCTTGTCTTTCTCTATCCTGCTGCCCGCGTCGCCCACACTCTCCCCTGGATAGCGGCGTACGGCCACAGCCTCTCCTCTTCGCCTCCACTCCCCTCCACTCTTCCCTCACCCACTGACCCACTGGCGGAAAGCGTGGGGACCATCTGTGCTGGAGAGGTTACTTTTAGTCTCCCAAGCTGCTATTTTCTCTTCACTGTTTTTTGTTAAACACAAAGCACAGGCTTACTTACGCAATACTTGTCTCACTCCCTGGTTCTCTTTTCAACTGCTGCACAGGTCTTGTTTACACAACAGTGCACTTGGCCCGTGGCAACACACCCTTACAGGAAGAATGACTGTCAGATTTGGACGTGATATGTTTTTGTTTCTCAGCAGAACGAGGGTATAAATGGTTTAAAATTGCAGTTTCTACACTGAGGATGTGTATTAGTATTCACATTTGGGTGTAGTCACTCATATTAAGAAAGGAATTTAATCCAATCAGCAAATTTTATCCATTTGTAACAGATATTTAAAATCATTAACTACTGTTTAGACATATCATATGCAAAAAAAGTATGTTTGCAATCCCATAACACCATAAATTTCTGTTTTTAGCATCACACAGCATGTAATATATAGTTCGATTGTGTGACCGGAATGTATTTCATATTTTTTGTTGGACAAACCTGTACATTTATTCAACTTCTAAGTTATTTAATCTTACCTCTTGCATTAATAGTCTAAAAACTTTAAGGCTACAAGTCCTCTTAGCAGCTCGGAGGCTGTAGTTGAGCCAAATGCTGATGTTAATGTGCCAACATACTTATGTCCGGGAACCATCAATGTATGCAACATTTGTGTCAATCCATCAACTACAATCCATCCAAAAGTCTAATTATCCAAACACAAGACACAGTAATGTCAACCTAATGGCAGCACTAGTCAGAGGATCTGTTAAACTAGTGAAATCAATTTTTTGTTGACCATAAATACCAGGAAAAAAACAACTCCTACACTGAAATATTTTGGCTTGATTAAAGTGGTGGACCAACTGACAAACCAACAGACCAACATGGTTGTCTCTAGGTACATGCTACTTGCATGTGCTGCACCGGTAGAGTGAACACTGAATCAAGGGTTGGCATAGAAATGATTTATTCTGCAAAAGTAAATGAAAAACATAGTTATGAGTTGGCTTGTCTTTGGTGACTTCACCGCTACAGACGTAAACTGCAAACTAATGTGGTCTTGTGCCTTTTACACTCAGATCAGAGATGTGTGAAATGCACATAGATGCCCTCAAGATATTTGAAAGGTGGAGACACAATGATATTTCAAGAAAGA
>JAPZDZ010000007.1:17329869-17349176 GCA_029783805.1 Acanthurus tennentii | reverse complement strand
CATCCCAGGACGTGCTTCAAGAAAGTTTTCATCACCATCATTTTCAATCAACTGCTCCTCGAAGGTCTGAAGCTGTTCGGAATGCAAGTTAAAGTGCAAAACAGTTTTATTTGGTGTCAATGATATTGATTCAGTCAAATGTTGTTAGACTTTATATTAAAACAAGGTATCTATAACGGAAACATTTGAAACATCTGATAAATATTCGGTGAGTGCTAATATGCTTGTTTAATAAATTTGAATAAAGCATTTTTTTTTACAAAAATGAATATTTTTCTGTAGTAAGTAGGGGTGATGCCACAGACAATATTCAGTAAACTCTGAAATTGATAGTCAAATTGAAGCTGTATTATATTAGAGACACATTAAATGCATCATTAATAATCCTCATAGTTTATAGTTATTATCATTTGGTAGGAATATTATGTTTTCAGGTTAGTGAAACCTACGTCAGACTTGATGCATTTCCTCTGGTGTCTGTTTTCTGTATTACTGCTCTCAGAACAGTTCAGCTGGTAGCTCCTTTCTGAAGGGGTAAGACGTCTGCGTGCCGACAGCCTGCACACTAACTGCTGCCACCTGATTGGCTCTGTTGACCATCTCCTCCAGAGGCATTCTGGGATAATGAGCCATGTAAAATGCCAGTGCTCCGATAAAGCTATCTCCAGCACCCTGTGAAGACACAATATTATAACAACTCTCCATTAAACTTCACTTGCGGTTAAGACAGTTCCACTGGGTAATTCTACTGCCAAGTGTCCCATTCAGCAGAGTCTTGAAAGTGATTGCACGGAAGAAGCAGTAAAACAAAATGAACTAATCTAAGAACTATATGATTGGTCTGCTTTGCCATTTAATGTTTTGTGCTGTATTTTAGGAACTCTGGGAACTCTTGGTATGTATGAGAAGATATGATTGTAAATTCAATGAACTTGTCAACAGTAGGGGGTGCTATGACATTTGTCAACAGTTTTTCCAAGTCTTGTGTTGCCTGAAGTTGCAGCTGCTTCAAGATAAGTAACTAAAAATGCGACTTCGTGTCAAAGCAAGTCTCAGTCAGCTCTTTAAGAAAAACATGTATTATAGGCTTCAATCATAATTACTAAGCCCTTATCATAACTGATGAATTAGATGTAATAAACTCATCAAGTATTTTATATGCAGACTGTTACATGACATCCATTAATACTTAGACAAACTTATATTTTTCTCTCAACTACAAAGAAAGCTGGGTTGTGTGTATAATCAAGTATGTTATCTGTTTAAGTGACTGATGGATTTAAAGAAAAATACATGCATAGTGTTTAATCCCTCAGTTTGTTGTTGGTACGTAATTGTTGTTATTTGATGTTTTTCCCTGAAACAATTTACAAATGATGCACTGAAAAACAAACAAAACAAAAGCCCCACTGACTTGCCAAATTGCTCTTTAAAGTCAGCTGACTAGCACATGGCTGCTTTAATGGCTCATCAGTGGCTTCACCATAACTGCCAACAGTTCTTGCCTTAGCTATCTTTGAACAGATAAATCATCCATTTTTCCTCTTCATCTATTGATAGAGATGGAATGTGTTGTCTACGCCCTGGAGGAGGGCGGCTGGAACGGGATGCTGGGGGGAAGGAGGGGTGGGGGACTCGCTGATGGGAAAAGGCACAATGGTATGTGGCGACACGCTCATGTTTAACCACAAATGACCCCCCTGACTCTGGTTCTCACAAGCCCGCTCCATTACTCATCACTGCGGCTCTCAAAAGAGTTCATTGCACTCTCTCGTCTGAGCACCTCTGTAAACCCCCCCCCCCCCCAAACTCTTCAGCGTCGAAGTAACCCTTTTGTCAGGGGGGAATGCTGTGTGCTAATTGTGCTGGGATGATTCAGTGACACGGGGCAAAATAGAAAAAACCCTAACCCTGATCCTTACTGGGCAGAAAGGGCTGTGACTTGTGATCTACAGGGTACAAAGAACAGAGAGGGCAAACAGGGTCTGTGGTAGACAGGGCAGCTGCAGGGCACAGCTCAGACAACATGCATTTTGTCACAAACACCTAAAGCATTCTTTGAACCAGAAGAAAGATACAAGCAATGTAGAAAAAAAAAAAAGGAACCTTCTGATCTGACATTTGAAAGGTCCTTGCTGCACCTCACTCCCACCCCAGTGCATGCCACTGGTGTGACTCCTGGAGAGATGCTGGAAAGAGTGAGATCAGAGCTCAAACATTTCACAGGCCTGGTGGATTTCCATGTTTAAAGCCATGGTGTGTTTATGTCTCCTGTCTGGTAGCTGGGCTGGGCTACAATACAGCCAAGCGTTTGGAAATAAGGCTTTGGTGAAGCTGTCCCACTGGTTTGGCTCTGGCCTGCCTCCCAGTTCATACGATGTGGTTGGAACGATGATACCACTCATGAGTGGGGGTTGATGCTTGGGAACTGATGACCAATTGAGCTCCGTACAGTGAGGGGGCCAGTTAATTACATTAGGTAATAAAAAACAAAACATTTTAGTCAATGCAGTCATGGAAAAACACCATTGTTTTTGCACACGCCTCTTCATTTTTTCTTAACCATTTTCAATCACCAGTTAACTAATCTATGACCAAATCCCTTTGTTTAGTCGGACTATAATGGGGTGTGGTTGATTTCTCAAAACTAATGCTAGTATTAACAGCTAAACTTGTGCTGACACTTAAAATTGGACTGATCAAAATCAAAATTCAATAAAATATCAATCACACAGTGAACAGACAATATTTACATATGGACAAAATTGCAATGTATTGCAAATGTAGAAAAAATTCAAATGACCTGACTGAATTCTGGAGATAAGTAATGTCAGCCTCTGAATTAGGCCTGTAGTACAAATAAAGTTTATTTTCAATTGAAAACTAGGGATTGAAATTGTTTCATAGCACTGAATCATTTCACTTTGAAAACTACCTACAAGACTGTTTATTATCTGAGTTCTACTCTTTTGAAATTTCCAGATACTAATTTCATGAATGGAATTTCAAAAACTTAAAAACTTTCTTCTTTTAAGATCAATTATATAGGTGTCTACTGTTTTAAACATTTATTAATTATTTTATTAAATTAGACATTAATTCTTTCCAAAATAATTATAAATTTTGGCAAAGTGGAATTATATTCAGGAATTTGTAAGAAGGCAATTAAAAGAACAATTCAGATAGATCATTTTCAATGTAAAATATGTCATTACTATGTACTCAGTGGCATTTGAAAATTGTAACATGATTTTAGTAGTTCATTACATTTTTTATTTATTATTAATAAATAAATTAAGTAATAAACATTTTTAACTGTTAATGCTTATATTTGCCTGCATGCCCTATGTAATACATTGTATTTCTCTACAGTTAAATAGGCATGTGATTCAGCCAGATCACAGCAGGCATTGAAGGTACTTTACCTATGGTACCTCCTACAACAAGTTGTTATTCTGAATTAAAAATTAATTTTGTGCACAGTATTTACCCCAATTTCTTGTATGTGCTTTGTTTTAGTGTGCTGTATGTGTTAAACCTGCAATGCTGGCACAAACCTGTCATATTGTCATCTCCAAAGTCTATACCATTAATTTGTCAGCAAGACTGTCTGTGCACACATCAGAAGATAAAATGCAACTTGAATTATATTAATTTTCTTTTTTAGCTCAGCTTCGGTCTCCACTAACACTTGAAGAAAATGTATGGCTTTCTTGTTAAACGTTCCATTGTCTCTAACAGTTAGTTGCTTTCAGTTCAGTTGTTTGGGTGCTTGGAGCTCTTTTGTTGAAAATAACTGCTGGCTGGGGCTAGAAACAATGCTTAGCAGTTAGACACTAAAAATTAAAGCTGTCTGTAAACCAAAAGCTTCAGGATGCTGAAACACCCTTGAGCTGAGAGGAACTGAAGAACTGGCAGATTTTCTGTGTTTCACCTTATAAAAAGTAATTTTATCCATTGTTAGTATAAGAATTTAAATATATTGACGAAAGCAGTGACAGCCATTTTTAGTAAACCAAACCACATCTAAAAAAGTACAAAGGAAACCGGACTTTATTGTTTCAATCAAAACTTCTGGTCACTTGACTGTACAAGCCACCATCCAACCTTTCCACTGTGTTTCTTACAATGTCTCCTTCCAGGACACTGGCATGTGATGCTCTTGGATCATGTGAATGAGGCTCAAAGAGGCTGACAAGCGCTACCCCCTTAAGCCCCGCCACCGCTGCCCTCGACACAGTTTGGTGAAGGTTAGATCTGAAGGTCTGTCAATCAAGTGACACAAGTGCTTGCCGCGGATGAGCCGTGATGCTCTTACTGGTCGCTCTGTCCACTGCGTCTTGATCCCTGTGTCGTTCCTCTGCCTGTCCTCCTTTGGTACTCAGACTGATGTAAGAAATTAGGATGGCAGACGTGTCTGCGAGAGGCTTACCAAATTCACCAAGTATGGTTCAGGAAGTTCTGTTCAGTTTGATGTGTTTTGTCTAATGCTGCAATAAAAGCATGTGATCAGAGAGCTACTGAGAGTTTTGCTTTCTGCTTTGCTTTGAACTTCCTCCAAAAATCTTCCTAGCACTTTTATAGTTTTGGTTAAGTTTAATTCAGTCTATCTCAAGCATTATTTTCCTCATTTGGGACGGATTAAAATACTGTTGTGTTAGACTGAGTCATCTTTGTTAGATATAACACATACATAACAAGGACAAAGCTTTCCATTTGCTGTTATAAACACTTTGGTATCTGGTAGGCTTTCGCTGGCAAAACTCAGGGGAAGTGACCTTTTTTTAATGCTACCAACAGCAGCATGAGTGCTATGTGTTTAGAATAAATAGAAGAAAAACTGAATAGTTAACACAAGCAGCAGTAGCCGCCATGGCTGCACAGACAAACAAAGGAGTCTATACAGAAACTCAGAAGTCCATCAACAGAAAAACCAAGGACAAAGACAACAGTAGCGCCCACACGCTTTGATTGACAAGTGATCTTTGTAAAGTGCAGTAACGTTGCAGCAATGAGTGCGAGCACCAAAGACAGACAGAAAAACAAACAGAACCTATAGAAAATGCAGATCTCAAAATGGCTTTACACTGAATATCTTTCATGTTTCAGAATCTGCTGCACACACTGAACCTTTTCGAGCCTCCAGAACGTGTGCATGTTTTTCTCACCCTGGGGCCAAATGCAATCTTGACTCCCACCCTGATATGACAGATGGAGCTATGTGCCGTTAACTCCTGAAGCCTTTGTCAATGAAAGGCACCCTGGGGAGACCAAAGACCAACTGAGGGGCAGCAATGACTCACAGCGGCTTCCATGTCCGGAAGCTTCCAGTAAGACTTGCAAACAGCCGGGGACGACTCGCTGGAACATTCAGAGATAAAAACACTTTTAATTGGACCAATTAGGGCTCTCACATCTTTGATCCATCCGCAGTGCTTTGTTTTAGTTCTCTTTCACTCTTTTGTGTATAAAACTGAGCGATATGACTACGCTGGCAGAGGACTGGCCCAACATCTGGGCTGCTAAACAGCTGCTGCTGAAGCATGTGCAGCCGATTAAAACACGGTGATGTGGCAGTTTTTTGTTGGTGTCATGCTGACACATAGTTTGCAGGGTAGAGCAATGCAGTGCTTAGGAGGTATTCCCTTACCTTTGGCTTCCACAGGGGAATCATGCATGTGGTCCTTACATACCTCCAGTCATAAGAGAAGGCTGGGAATAAGACTGCCCAGACACATAGTGCAGCTGTAATGTCTGGTTTAGACTGCACTGTCTTCCTTTCACCCTACACAGCAGACCTCCCGGAGCAGTGGAAACCAAGGCCACCCAAGACCTACTGTAGTGGGGCTAGAGGGCTGTGTGTGTGTGTGTGTGTGTGTGTGTATTTGTATGTGTTCCTGTCCTTGTACTTGCTACAAAGTTTGGAAGATTTTAACAGCAGAGTGAGGACCTTTTTGGTATGTAAGGGCAATTTGGATGGTCCTCAGAATGTCAATGGGCTGTTTGAAGGTTAAGCCTTGGTTTTAAGGGTTACATTGGAATCAGCTTTAGGTCAGGATGAGGGTAGAGTTAGGGCTGAATATTTAGTTTAACGGTTAAGAATAAGGCAAGGGACCAGGGAATGCAGTATGGCAATGACGGTCCTCACAAAGACAGTGCAAGATTATGTGTGTGTAAGTGTGTGTGCTATGGCCTGATCTAGCTGTCCACACAGAACAATCAAGGCTCTGATCTCAGCGAGGGAAGCCTGCACTCAATTTAAGACAAAAGAGAAGAAAATGGATAACAGGGGAGGGATGGGGGAGACCCACAGTAGATGAGTAGATTTGCGTTGTCATCAGACTCCCAACCTGACTCAGCCCGTAATTGCTTTTGCCATGAAAAATTTGTTATTCAGACATTTGCAACAGGAGCAGATGATGAAATAGTTAGGAGAAAGCTAAATGATTTAGCAGGCACAGTATCCATCGACTTAGAATAACCAAAGTAAGTCGAAACAAAGGGACAAAATACATTCAAGTAAGATCGACTGATGGTTTGTGTGTGTTCTGATTTGTAGTGGGTCATACCACCCGCAGCACTCAATTGAACAGTAGCCTAGCTAAAATAGTGAGAAACCGCAAGTGACTCACTGTGCTGATATCGAAGAATCGCAGCCTAGAATACGGCCTCCGTTCACAGTCTTGATACTAGCTAAACTGGAGAGTGACGGCAAAAAATTTCCAAGTGTTGACAAGCTCGGAGCCAATCTTTCAAAAACATTTCTGTCACTTCAGCTGCAGAGAAAAAAAAACAATCACAATCAAAGCTGTAACAACACAAGAGATAATTATAACTAAAAAGGCCTGTGTTACCAGAACAGGCCTGCAGAAGTGAATAATGATCTTGATAACAACCTGTTGTTTTTCCCTTTCTCCAGTAAAAAAAAGGGCCTTACTGGAAGAGGGATTATGATGTCCAAAACAGTTAAACGCTTCAGAATTTATGGGCCCATCAAAGAACAGGAGGGTGGGGGTGGGGTGCATGTGTGCAGGGGGACATACAGCAGGCCCAACCACAGCTTTCTGCTGACTGATGCAGGCCCAAGAGGTGAGTCATGGGAAAGGGAGGGGGAGGATAGGGGTAGTGGGTAAGTTCTCCCGGGGCTACAGGGAAGCGGGGAGACGGTGAATAAGAAAAAAGTTATTAGTGTCTGCTTGGAAAAGCAGGGGCATGGAGGAGATCACACAGGGTTCAGGAAAGTGAGACCTTTGTTCTTGGAATTGCAAAGTGACACGGGATAACAAGCTGCTGTTTGGGTCAGCTGCAGTTCCTTTGGATTGTGTGCGAGTGTGTAAAAAAGCACACCATCACACTGCTGTCTCTGTGTCTGTGCTAAATACACTCAACACTCGCTTTTTACTGCTTTTCTTCTTTGCTTTCTTCTCAATTTCACACTATCACACACTATCTGATGTGGGTTTCATGTAAAACTGTGACCACATGCCAACTTACTAACTTACTATGCAGCATGATTAAGAGAATTTGGAAATTACAACTCAATAAAAGTACGTAGAGGAACATTCAGAAGAAGAAACCATTACACAAGCAATTAAAGGGCTTTAATCAAACCTGGTACGCACAAAGAGGTGATTAACACCTCTATGCGCTGACGTAGTTTGCTCGGTAGAACACATGCCCCACAAACAGCTCAGAAACAGGAAACGCAAGCATCTAGCCGAGGCTCTTGTGACGAAAGCAAGCCACAGAGTGCGGTGTGAAATGAGTCAAACGATACTAGCCTCTTTAAGAGATTACAATCATGAAGGGGAAACAGCCGCTGGTCACCGCATTCCCACTGTTCTTAAACTGTTCCACTTGAGAAATGGACAAATCTGTAGTTCCACTAAAGCTCTGAGAACTAGGAGTTCATTCCACTTTGATGAAAAGTTACATGTAACAATGCTTTGTTATGGAACAGAGGATTTCCTGTTAGACATTCTCTGCTGCCCTGTTATTGCTGTTAAAGCCTTTTTTTTAAGATATTGCTTTAGTGTCTATACCGTTAGAAGCTGGCTGGTGTACATTTTCCATTTAAAACAGTTTTCCTTTAACTAATTTAATGACTGCTATGACTTTTTTCTTAATTATACACTACTACTAAAAAAATAATATAAATGCAATATTTAAAGCTTCTGTTAAAAAGTGAAATGATCATTAAAACTATTATTATCTATCTCTATTTCTCTCTCTCTCTTTATTAATCCTTTATAACATATATTTGTATTTTTTATTTTATATATTGATATATGTAGATAAATAATATACATACTTAAGCCCCTTTAAAAAGTCATTAAAAATGTAACAATATTATGGCAATGTATAAATAAATTTTAAAAAAATTGCTGTTTGTCATATTTGTTTAACTTAAACTTTGTTCGTTGTGTATTTTGTCTCCTTCCTAAGATAATATCCGTAAGATACATCCTGCTGCATAACCCACTTCTCCGATTCCTCCTTATGCTCAGTGTTTCATTTTACCTAGAAATCTTATACTGATGAGATTTTGAGGGGAGTATAAGATATTAAGATAATTTATTTGTCCTTATGCAACACAGGGTTGCATGTCAAAATGAAAGTTTGTATTTTCTCATGATACACTCATTGAATATATACAGAACAGAGGAGTAAAAAGAAATATAAAAGGGCAATATATACATTTGTGTATTATATATTATATATATTTGTGTGTACAGTTACATAAACACCTAGACCTATACACCCAAGAAATAATTATGCGCATTTTTTGAATTTGTATCTCTTGAATGTAAGCAGCTGCATTAGATAGTGATGACAGTATGGTCTATATTCTCACATTAAAAGCTGGACATCTGGGAAACACTGTGCACCAACCTTGACTGTGTTTGAGCATCACGCATCACTCACTAATGTAAAACACACAGTCTGCCTCTTCTTCTCCTGTGCTACATCTGCCTTTCAATGTCCTCTGGTTTTGATTGTATCCCTGCAATAAAGTTTCAGTATTTGGACTTTGGGCTTTTGGTGAGACAAAACAAACAAAAGAGTAAGGCTTCAACTTGAACTCTGGGAGACAGTGATGGGTATTTTCACTATTTTCTGACTAGACTAAACAAACAATATTGTAAAATAAATTAAAATCAAAATTATTAAAAGTGTACAGCCAATAGAGCAGCTTAATAATGTTAAGGTTATTAACATTTGTGTTTATTACAAAACACAAAGTACAGCTGAGACTGATTGGAATGTTATTTGGTTTGCATGTATTTGTCATATACCAAAGTAGGGCCATAACAAATTTTATAATTTTATAATGGTTAATCAAATATTTGTTTGGTTTAAAAAGCTTGCTAAATTTTTCCAGTGATGCCTTCCAACATCTTTAAAAACCAGAAATATTGGGCCACTGTTTAGCTCGCTCGGTAGCTTGCGCGGCCCATGTACAGAAGGCTTAATCCTCGATTCCGCCTCCGACCCTTTGCTGCATGTCACTTCCCGCTCTCTCTATCTCCCCATTTCAACTTTGTCCTATCAAACAAAGGCCAAAAAGCCCCCCCCCCAAAAAAAGTTTTAGGTCGCTGTATTATTAAAACAGCTGCCAATTCATTTTCTGCTGATGGACCAATTGACATAGTGTTTCAGCTCTGTACCAGCGCAATAGACGAATGAAAAATTTCATGAAAAGTTAATAGACCACCAAAGTAATTAAATTAAATACTTAAGTAACATTTATGTATGCATCAAAATTAATAGTAATCTATATGATTTTAACAAATAAAAAAATATGATAAATAAAAATTAACTAAAAAAACACAAATGTGAATCTCATTGTTAGAAAGGGATCAGGGATCTGGGGATCATCAAAGTGGGAAGGATTTTTCCTGTGGGGATCCTAGATTGAATATGTTTGCAATTTTTTGGATGTTGCTGGGAAAAACACAGCCAGTGGACAAAAACTTGAACTTGGGCTTTGGGAAAATGTAATTTTTCTCACTATCTTCTGACATTTAATTACCTACAACCATAAAGTAAACTACTTAAAAATAATAATGAGTAGGTGATACAAATACAGTGCATGTGTCATGCTTACCGTAGTGTCTACTGCTGTGACTGCAGTAGTTGGAACATGTTTTGAGGGAGCTTCCTGTGCCTTGAGCACCACACAGCCTTGGGGTCCCAAAGTGATTATGACTGACCTACAGCCTCGCTTCAGCAGCTCCTGACCGGCCTGACGTGCTTCCTCCACATTAGCCACTGAGGAACCAGTCAGCAGCTCAGCCTGGATGGAGACACAGTACCAGAAGAGGAGGTAACACACGGCACACGTACAGTTCTGTATAATCAAATATAAAACACACTCCTCATTTCAGCGTTTGTCTCATTTAGCATAAGATGATAATATGACACAATTTCTTCTAAGCCAGTATTTTTCTCTCTCTTTTCTAGGACAGGGAGCCAAGTTAATCAAAGGTTAGGAATTAAAATTAAAGATATGGCAAAACCAGCACTAGTGTGGCATACTGGGAGGATAAATAAGGAACAGCATTATGGAAATTCCCCAAGGCAAAAAGCCACTACCACGGACTGTGTTTGACATGCAAGATATCAATGCCTTGAGTTTTTTCCTTAATAAAAAAAAAAAAACTAAATACTTGGTCTGTGTCCCAAATGAACACAGGTTAGAACTTTACAACCATTTAATATGTCCCTCATTAGCAGTCTTTTACAAGGCTTTTACTTCTTGCTATAGTTTACTGTTTCATTTAACAGTTTTGAGATGAGTCAGCTCTTAATTACATACTGACCATGGTCAGACAGACTCATAAAACACATCCAGTCTGTTAAGGATTTGCTGGATCCGTCAGCAGTCTGCGGGCCAAACATTTTCAAAGAGTAGATCCTATGACTGCGCTGCTTCATCTGGCTCCAAAATGACTAAACAGTGACAAAGCAGGACTCTGCAGCTGATGTTTGTGGAACGATGAGGAAACTCAGAACCACAGTAGTTCTTTACACAGTAAGCGGCACAGATGAGCCACAACATTTTTCTCTGGTGTTTAAAGGCAATTACATTGCAAGTTTATCTGCAAGCATGACTGAGGCTTTAATGAACATTGTGGAAAAAAAATCATGGGAAATACAATTAATGTGATACCAATCTCTGTTAGATTTAATACTATCAAATAATGTAGCAGGAATTATTACAAGAAAAAAAAAGAAATTCAATATTATAAGTAATCATGCCAGTTTTTATTGATTCACATAAAACTACAACTTGCCCAGTCCTGCTTGACCTGCAATCCATTCCATTCTCAGCCTTAAAAGAAGGTTTTAGCGCAGTTTTCAAGTTTCGATGTCCTGAACTGATTTGCTAAATTATATTCCTTTTAATGCACAAGGCTGTCCTTGCATACATTGTGTAAAAAACTGAATTCCTATTCAGACACTACATATTAGCGCAAGCTTCAGTACTTATTACTATAAAAATTGTCTGCAAGCATTTCTCTCTAATTTCCCTTGTGAGCAGCATTGCAGCACAACTGTTATTAATATTGACTTTACCACTTTTGCTGTGCATTTTAAATAGTGAGAAAAAGAAAGAGGCATGCAAATGATTTCTCCTGATTACTGCAAAAATGTGACCATGTACTGAGTATATATATATATATATTTATACACATATACATATATACACATATCCATAGACATACACACTTACACACACACACACACACATATTCTTATATATATATAATGACTCTTTCAGGTTTGGTGTCTGCAGTAGAAACCGTTTGACATCTTTATATGAGACTAACATTTTTATTTTAAATGTGTCATTAAGAAAATGAATATACATAGACAATGTGGTGATGCTCTGATAAACACACTGTTGGCATTTTGCCTACATTGGTTAAGATGTTCATTTTTTTAAGCTTGTGAGCAAAACCAAAAGGATGTCATCTTGTGTGCAGCCTAAGAAGAAGTAATAAAAAAACTGTAATGTATTACTTTTCTTATCCAACCATTTGCGTTTTCTCTCTTCCTCTCCCCTCTCAACCCACACAACTCCCCATACAGACTGATAGACACTACCCTACACATGTCTCAATATAAGGTAGAACATCTATTTTTACTCCTGGAAACAAACAAAATTTTCTGTCGTCTTCCTCATTTTGTCTCCAATGGTTCATTGCAAATTTGCACAGGTGTCGACAGTACACTCATGCGTTCTTATCATTTTAGTTACAAATATTTTATCATTGTATTGCAAAAAGAAAAGGAGGTTATAGCTACACATTTGAAGAACATGAATGATATAAACTCAAACATTAATTACTCTTAAGTTAATTTACTTACTTTGTTCAACTGTTATTCTATTTTTAGCCAAGTAAAAACTAGTTTAACACCATGAATCAAAGAAAATCAAAGAATTAAAATAATCTGTAAAGTGACAAATAGTTTGTCTCATGTACTATAGAAAGCATTTTTCAGCAGACTTCCCCTTAAAGTTGGCACAGCAATTAGAGGTCTACAATTATCTTGCTTTTAAAAATAGTACAGCAGCAGTATGGAAAACATACAGGGATTGAAAAAAAAACGACACATTTGCTGCTACTTGATGTTGCTATCATGCTTCTATGTGTGAGATCCTTTTTCGGGGCCGTGGATGATAGAAATGTGGATCCATTTTGGCACGTGAGGTCCTCAGGTGGACATCAAAGATAATTCCACTCTCTATAAAGCTCTTCAGCGTACTATGTGGGCTGAGGATCAAAGAGGGCCTGCACTTTGTCATCTTTAACCCCCCCCACCATCACTACCACCTCTCTGCCTGAGCATGATACTGTAAGACCACACACAAACACACACATACACAGTACAGGATGTGTGCCAGTTCTAACCCCACATGACAGGGTCAATGCACGGCTCACGCTAGTGTTGAATAGGGGTCTGAGGATCCGATCCCCCCTGCTTTTGTGATCTGTCAAAGTGAACAATGACCTTGGACAGTTCAAAAATAAACCGCGGAGTGTATCGGTGCTTTAAGAGCCCGCAGCTACCCCGGTGCTGTCGGATGCCAAGAGAGAAAAAGAGCCGTTTTGTTAGTCATCGGCTTCACACCAGGGCAGGGAATCAATCTACCTCCCTCTGTGTACAAGAATATGAGAAAGTTGAATTATGTCTCTCTGGCTGTCTGAGTGTGTGTGTGTGCACTTATCACACTCACACTCACATACACACACACACACACACACAAGCACGCACACACACATAAACACACAAACACCTGAGCAGATGTATTTTAAAGCATATGCAGTACAAAGCTGTTGACATGGTGGGTGTATTTGCAAGAATGTATATGTTTAGGCATATCGCTAAAGGGTGAAAATTATGTGCTGTCATTACAGTAATTCTGTGTATTTATTTATTTTTTTACAAGTAACTTTTCACCCTGTTTTTCAGATTGTTTAGATTTGAAATCATGAAGTATCTGTTTTAACTGACAGGACATCTAACTCTTTTCTTCTTGTACATGGCTAAGTGTATTTTGTGTTGGTTTATCTGGAGGTTTAGTACGTCTTGAACATAGCCTTTTATTTAATATTCTTTACTGATAATAAGATATGTCAAGTTTTCATTAGAATTACATCAGAAAGGACTGGAATAAGAGAGTGCGCAGGGTAATAATTTTTGTCCTGCTATGTCATGATCTGCACTTTAAAAAATACAGCATTTGATTGTACAGGACTTTCTCCTGGATGAATCATCAGTACAAACCATGTGAAACTCCATTAAGACATTAGTGGATTTATAAAGAACTTGAAGTTCCACAGGGAACTGCGAGAACAAAACATCCAGTAACATAGCGTGTATTTATATCTCAAATATGAGAATATAGATAGAATATTAATAATTACTAATTATATATTAAAGCAGTGATTTTTATAAAAATGTGCCAACATAGAATAAAGCTCCTTGCAAGATTTAGATAAACTGTAAGAAGATTTTATGTAAAACCAAATAATTGCACACATTTCAAAAACAAACCTTGTGTGAAGCAAAAGTCAAAACTGCCTCTTAAAAAAATACAAGAACATTCAGCAATTTTAACTTTTTGCAATGATGTAGCTTTCTGAATAAGCTGTAGCTTTTTGTGTCTCTTGCTGGTCTGTTCATAAAAGCAGATATGGCTCAAAGGGACAGTAAAATTTAGTGCCAGTCACCATTAATAATGTGTATTTTAACATAAGACTGTAACTGATCCCCAAATTATTTACTGTTATTCCTCATCCAAGAGGTTAAGTTACAAATATTTTTGTTAACAGCAAACTTCGAAATTAATGATGGGAAAAAGTACCTTGCTCACTTTCTTTTTAAACAATTAGCTATAACTAATTCAGTCCTCCATTCCCGTGGCATTAATGCTTATAATAATTGCAGCTTCTATTAAGTACATTAGAGGTCAGTTTAAAAACAATTTTTAAAGCCTACTAACACAAAGAATTCTTTCGAAAAATAATCAAGGCACTCCTCTCTGTTAAAGTCAGTAATAAGACTTTTACCATTGCTACATTATGAACACGACCTGTCATGCAAACAGTCATGCAATCTTACACACACACACAACAAAAACTACAACCTGCCTTATATATAAAAGGATCTCCACCGAAGAACGAAAAAGAAAAATTGTAAGGTTAGAAATAGAGAGCTCAGCCAATATACATCGGTCTTTTTTAAAATTATAAAGCATCTTTTTTTTTTTACTGATAGTACATCTAACTCTTATTCTCATAAATGTAGTCCTGATGATAAAATTAATTGTGTTCTTCAACAAAGCAGTGTACCTTGATATGGAAAAGAATCCATTCTCGTTGTGTTATGAGTATTATATGTATCTCTCTCACGTATCTCCTACCTAACCCTGTTTCAAAACTGTCAGATCCATGGAGCACCTCCCATTTTGTTTCTGATTGCACTTCTGAAAGTCTAATTAAAAAAATTACCCAAGTACAATAGAAATACGCATTTGGCAACAACTGACTGAATTTTGAACTCACTTTTGTATCGTAGAATGATGATTGCTAATTGAGACTGCTAAATATTTAAAATTTGCTGTGTGATATGTTGTCCTCTTTAACTTTTTCATTTGCCTTAAATCTAAACATGCTTGATGACTCAGTGCCCACATTTTATTTAAGATACTCCATGCAAAGCTATTTTTTTAAAAGTTATCTCCACCTTTGTCTGTCCCTGGGTGGGATTCCTTTATTTATTGTTTTTTCCACCGTTGCATACTGCATAAAATATAACATGACTGTGCCTCCACGACCTGAGACTTTAAAAAAGAGGAAAAAAAAGAGAGAGAGAAGACATGTTGCGCTTTCGTCAACTCTCCCTTTCATGTCCCCACACCTGGCTCCAGCTTCTCTCCGCCCTGCATCACCACATCAAATAGGAGCTCCCAGGCAAACTCACATCCACTTTACCCCCGAGGGGGCTGACTCAGCTGCACATCTGCCTTGTTGTTTTTACTACGATTCCCATCTATCCTTGCCCCCCGTCACTCATCTATCATCACCTGACAGACAAGACATGAGGTGCCATGACACAAGATTTTACCGTAAAAGGGTGGAGAGATTCCTTGTGCCCTCTTCATACCACAAAGGTTACATGTATTGCTAAAGGCTACAGTTGAGTTATTGATGTGCAGATGGAGGTCATGACCCAGGAGGTACGGGTGAATCACTTTGAAAGGCTGAGTGTATGTGTGGGCGCTCAAAACATCTCAAACCTCTGATCTTTATCATTCACAGAGAAGATGGAGGAAATATTTTTACCAGTACGTGACTTAGGGCTACACAACAATTCCACCAATATTACTAAGTGTTGACTGCACACATTAAAACTACAGCTTGCATGGATCAACAGTTGTGATTTTATGGACCATTCACCCAGGAGAGGGTGGTGTCTTTTCTCATACGTCTCCCAAATCAAAATCAAAAGAGCAAAAACTGTGTTTTTGACTTCTCTGGTGTGAGCTGCAAACATTAGCGTACCCAGCTAACTAGCTTAATACCTGAAGTTGCAAAAATGTGTTATATTTAAGGCCAAAGAGCTCATCATTAACAAACTGCATCAGTCTGTAAGGTTGTCTCTTATAGCAAACCCTATCTCCACAATGCTGTGTCAGTGCTTGAGAAAGGTCTGGCTGCACCCACTGATCTTATCTGGGTTTGGTGGAAAAAGCTGAGCCTTCAAGGAAGTGATGTGTAATTACAGGCCAAATAGTACACTGGAGCCCAAAAAGACTTACAAAGGAAAAGAAGCCCCATGAAATGACTTATCTTACCATCATAATTTAATTCATTTGGTCTGATAACATTTGGAAAGTCCAGAAGTCAGTTAGATGGCTTTGCCTCATGAACTCTGTAGTGTGCATGCTCTATCAACTCCACAGTACAGAAACTATCCAGGTACTTATGTCACACATAAGCTGAAACTTTTAGGCTTCATGCACCTCCGACCCTGTATCCAGCTCTCCTTTATACATCCATGGCAATGACACTCTGGCTTGTTTGTATTTCTTTAAACCAATTAAAGTTGTCTGATGATGCTCCAAAGATGTAGCAAAGGTGCCCTTGTAAAATAGAAACACACAGTTGGCAAAAGGGGAGGAGAATGCCCACTGACAGAAACATCCAATGGCAGGCTTACACCTACAGTGTACATCCAGTGAGTCAAACTTAACTCCATTTATGACCCCAGTGGAGGCCATTCTTGCATCTTGTCATGGTTTTAAGCTAACATTACAAAATATATATTATTATTCATTTGCAAAACACATTAATAAGTATTCATCCCAAAAGCCTCTTCTCTTATAATATTGAAGGTGAAATACCAATAAGTAAACTGAACTGCTGAACATGGTTCTGTTAGAGTGAATGAAATCTAACCTTGTATTTGTGAATATCATAGTACTAGATCTCGCCTTACACTGCAAAGCAAGATCAATGCTGTTTCTTTATTTCCATGTTTTCTGCATGAATCATTAACTGACTTTACTTTGCTGTGCTGTGCTGATGTTTTGCCTGATAAAGTCATCTTTAGTTTCAGTCTTTTAGAACAATAAAATTCACAGTATGTAGCTATCAAGAGTATATTTAGGAGATACAAAGATCTGGTTTCAAAATGGGTCAGCTGGAAACATTAAAAAGTCAGCCCAGGACAGAATTGTTAAGCAACTTATCAAGCAAAATTGATTGTTACTGGTCATGAAACAATGTCTGCTTTTGTGTACCTCAATGCATAATTTAATATCTTTCTTTAAAAAAAAAATACCAAGAATTATGATGATTAATCCATCCCTGATATTACTGTAAACTGTGTGCGTGCAGTGTGAGAGTGGAAAGCTGGTCAACCCACAATTTAACTGTGTAGGACTGGTTTCAGTTTTCTTTTAGCTGCTTTGTTATTGTGATATTAGGTGTGTGTGAGAAAGGCAGAGTTACTGTGTCAGGAAGCATAAATGGTGCTGTAATAAATACTGTGAACTATGTGTGTGTAAATGTGTGTGTGAGAGAGAGACAGAAAGATAGAGAGTGATCAATCACCTCAGATTCATTACAGCAAAACACATCAGAGGCAGTGTAGAAACCCGCATCCAAGTCAGGAATGGCCGGCGCTGGGTTGAATATTGTCTTGACTGTAACAAGAAACCAGGCAGTGAAGCATTTTAATGACTGCAGTGTCAAGTACTGTATCGTAACCTTCAGGTCACTAAGGATAACATGCAATCATTCACAGCATTAAATAAAACATCATTTTTCTTTATAATACACCCAGTAATATCTGTCAGCTTGCATTTAAAGAAATACAATTTTGACAATGTCCCTCAGTGACATGTTTAACAAATGCCTGATGTTTCTTTGCCATTTTATAAGCTACAGTGACGAGGTCTAGCATTACCTTAATTAAACTTTGAAAGGAAACAAAGGCTAGCAGGCTACCATTGGGGATTGCTCTCACAGGCAAAGCTCAAGTGGATAAGCTTCTATAAAAAGATACCTTTTAAACGATTAAATTAGCATTTCCCCAGAAAGGAACACTGGAGAAAAGAAAAAAAAAAAAAAACAGAGCTGGTGGAAACAGCCTCACATCCTGTAAGCTGTTTGCGGCATGCTGTAACCCCTGCAGTTCCAGGATCGTGTGTGTGTGGAAAAGATTCAACACGAGGTATACAACCCTATACATGTGTGTCAGTGTGTGGGTGAGATGAGTTGTGACCCTCTCTGTGTATGTTGAGAAGCATGAGAGAGAGAGAGAGAGAGACAGAGAGAGAGAGAGAGTGTTTGTCAGAAGTAATCCTCTGTACGTGTTGCACATCACTGTCTTATGCATATTCATGAGCTGGGAGCATTAATGCATCTAATACCATGATTTCTGTGTATGTGTGAGGATAAGCCCAGCTTGACGAAGCGATTAATTCTGATATCTCTGTGTATAAAATAAAGCCTCATGCAAGTGTGCGTGCATGTGCATGTGTGTGTGCGTGTTTGTGAGGGAAATATACAGTATGTTCAGCGTTGGTGACATCAAAGTCTGTTGTGCAAAAGAGTGTGCGGTGCGAGTGTGCGTGTCTGCGTGTGTGTGTGTGTTTGCGTGGGCACATAAGAGTGCAGCTGCGTGGGTTTGTGCAGGGCTTTGGCCACCTGGCGCTTTGAGGTGGATGCTGGGCTGCTCGCGAGTAAAAGTGGAATCATGTCTCTCTCTCTTTTTCAACACACACACACGTACAATACTTTCCTGGATGTACACTCACAGGAGCCACAGCCATGTCACATAAAGAAGTGACACTGGGCTCCTCTGACTCTTCTTCTCTCCCTCTGTCTGTCATATCTCAGATCTCTGATGTCTCATTTGGTGTAGAAGGAAGGATCTCTGTCTTCCCCTGCGAGCCCATTTTAGCCCTTTATATCTGCTCCTTATCGCCTCTTCCTCTAAAAAGCTCTTCTATCCTATCTATCTTGTATTTTTTGCTATCAAGATGAAACAACAACAGTAAGACATGGGTTCCTGTATTGCTCACAAGGTACTTTTCACATGACAGCTCAAGGGTTTCACTTTAACTGAAACTACCAACATTTACCCGCCTAAGCACTGCTGAGGGCCACTGTGTCTATTTCTGCATGGCAATCATATTATATTAATAAAAATATGTTTTGTGTGTGTGTGTGTGTGTGTGTGTGTGTATATATGTATATAAATATATATACAGTATATATATATGT